>JAHZNG010001689.1:0-15769 GCA_027744375.1 Orchesellides sinensis | reverse complement strand
AGCCAACAGAAACTCTTCTCGAGCCATGTCCAGCGAAACATTGAAGACATAACAAATTGCGAGCATTGCAGAGATGAAAAGGAAGAACGCATTTACCCAAAAAAATATTCTGGCAAATCGCAAAGCTCGCTCTAAATTAGTTCCATGCTACAAAACATAGTTAAAATAAACATATTTAGTGAATAAAAATTATTGGTGTTAGTACAGTTTTGAAAATGAATTTTATTTGTAAAATTTCCATACCATTGCAATCGCTACTGACCACATCAGCAAAGGCAACGCAATAATTTGAAGCACACAAACAGAGTAGAGGAAAAACTTAAAAATGCCAAAAGCTAATTGGAAATTCGAAAGGCTCTCCTCAAAGGGGACTGCCGCATCCTCAAGAGAAGTGGGTGTTATTCTTCGTAAACATAAGGCCGAAAAGGAACCCAACGTTAACGAAACCTGAAAAAATAGCGTGTATTGAAAAATCAGAAAACATTCATGTTTATATTAAGTAGTTAAATCACCCAAGCGCGCCAAAATATTTAAAATGGGCTAGATTTGAATTTGTGAAGATTTTCAAAAAATGTTTCAAATGTATTCTCAGTATTAACTCAATAGTTACAGAACACATTTGAAACATTTTTTGAAAACCGTCACAAATTCAAATCTAGCCCATTTAAAATATTTTGGTGCTGTATCATATTACAAACTCTTAATCGCTGGGAACGAAAGAATTTATAAAAATTTCTGCATACAAAATCAAATCCAGCAACAAAATATGCCAAGGTTTCTGACAAGCAATCCATGATGTCCAGATTAATTTAATACAAAATAATTTATGAATTTTTTTGATTGAAGATTTTAACAACAATAAACCAAGCAATAAATATCCAAATACAAACTTGGAATAATAATACAATAAATGTCGAAGCAAATGTCTGGTTATAAGTGTAAAAAAGGATGAGGCATGCTAGTGATGTGATCTCCAGTTTCCAATCAATGTATATTTTACTTAAGGGAATACGTTTGCATTTGTAGCAAGTTGAATGAGAAATAGTATCCTAACTAATATTATTGTATATCTAAGTCATTTGTATATCCATGAAAATACTAGGACTGAGCTTTAGTAAAAATTTGATAGGGCTTACATATAGTTACATACATACACGACAAAGACCAGCATATATTGCTAGTCTAGGCTATTATAATCAGCCTTGTGCCTATTCCAAGGTGACTGCAAGCAGGATGAAGAAGCAATCTCCAGCCGCTGGTTGTGAGTAAGGTGATTGACAAAATAAAGGAATCATGATTAATTTGTTTGCCAGAAAGTTATTACTGGTGAATGGCATCATTTTATATTTTATTGACAGGCCTGCGTCATGCGTGCGACTTCTCCATCCTGTACAGTATACAAAAATATGTCCGTCTGTGTAACTATCAGCCTACTTCTTTTTGCGCATCAAGACTGGCCTGGGGAGTGGGGAGCGTGGGATTATTGCGGTATCATGAATTCTGCCAATTTTGGCCTCATCCATCATCCACAACTATTCGACTAACCTTTTCTCCAAAATCTAATCACCCTCACTCAATCATTTCCAAAAAGTCTTATGTTAATCAAATGACCCCGACATTAAACAAATGACTTTTTTGTTTTTTAAAAATTACTCCCGTATTTAACAAATTACGCGCATGTTAAACATGACGCTTTTACTGTGTACAGGGGTACCTTGAACCTTGGGTACGCGATATAAATACGTTGTACTGTACAGGAGTTTGTGCTTCAGGCAGGCGTAAAGTTTACCATGTACAGGAGTATTTAAAATGAACGAGGTAAAACTATGTGCAAAGGTCTTCAGGTATTCCGTTTGGGGTATCGAACACGCCCGAGAAATAGCAAGCGCGCTAGCTGTAAGATATAAGAATGTTTCTTTTGGTATGTAACAAAATAACTTAAATGTTAGTCATTTAAGGGTGTTTATGATTAGGTAAAACGCTAAATATATGACAAAGTCAATTTAGTTCAGAAAAAATGTTAAAATTCGATTTTAACGATTTCGACTACAGAAGCATTTAACCTAACTTAAACAAAAACAAGCTACAACTACCAAACCACCCGCCTACATGACCTACAAGATAGGCATTTGCTAGTTTTGGCACTGGCGTGGGCGATACCCCAAACGGATTAGTCCTACCGGTGATTATTGTTAAAATGTTTTCTGCCGACAATGCTTTATTTTATACTTTTAATGCAAAGGTTTAGTACATTTATTATTTTTTAGATCACACGGCTGAAGCAGCTTGTCTGTTGCCTGTCCTAACCAGTTCTTTTAAAAAGAGACCAACAATGGAGTGAAATTTGACTCGGAGGTGAACAAGCAGGAGGAAAGTGGAGACGGCAAGAAAGTATGGGATCCAGGTTGGCAAATATGTGTACAGTTCTGAAAAGTCACATATTACTGTCAGCCCATATAAAAACAGACCGCTGAGAGTGAGAACGACAAAATTGTTGTAGATTTTCCACACTTGCATCTCTACCTTGGCCCCCACACCAACCGCTCCCTGAAATAAATACAATATCGTGTATTTCCGGTTAGGAATGTGATCTTATGAAAAGTACAAGGGTTGTCTAAGTTATTTTTAAAGGTACACATACAGAGCTAGTAATTTTAATCAAGTTTCCGGATGACACAATAAAGGAGACGCCCAGGAAAAATAATGTCACAATACCAACTTCCACCGCTTCTACCATGTCAATATATCTTCTGCATTCATCCTCCCAGAACGGCATCCCCCTCAGTCGACTGCAGTTGTTAACAAGAACTCTACTCATTTTAATAGCCACTCCAATTGACAAAATTATAAGTGTCACCCCAAACACCTAAAAATGACAATAAGTTTAAAAAATACCGCCTTTAAAATACTAATAAACACCCTCAAACATTTATTTTGTGTTATCAAAATTGTTTCTCTCCTACCAAATCAATGTAGCCAACCAATTTAGCTTTCTGTCGCATGATAAATATTCATCTACCAAAATTTCGATTTTTTCGAGCAAAACACACATTCAGCGAAAAGTAGGAAAATGTATCTTGGCTTGATCCATTATACATTAGGTATGTATAATATTTGTTTTGTTTTTTTGTGTAGAAAGCTTTCCAGTGTTTGGGTACAACAAACGTACAACAGTGGACTTGTTTTTGGTTATGTGTGTGTATGTGCGACCTAAGGCAAAAGCCAACTTACATACCTATGTATATATGTGGCTGAAGGGAGTGGCTATGGGTTCTTTTGAAGGGTGCCTAAGGCAGTTGTTTAGTTTTTTCCTTTGTTCATCAAATAAATAAATGTTTTACTAGTATGATAGGTTACATATACGCGCACATGCACGGACTAATTTTAGTACCGAGTTCCCTCAAAATATGTACCCTTTAGCTCCTCAAAAGTTAAAAAGGGTAGGTGGATGTCACAGTCTTCATAGAAGGTGCAGTTATTTTTATATTTCACTTTGAATGAGAAGCATAGACTAAGCCAACTAGTTGTTACATGTTGAAACCACTTGTCGCCAACGGTACACGCTTTGTTTTTACTGCTTTCAGTGTAAAATTGGAGGGGACAGAGGGTATTTGGAAAACGATGGGAGGAGATGGCTATATCTGGGAGGGTGCTCAATGAAGTTATTATAGGTATTCGCTTTCGTGTTTTGAAATCAAGCCGATCCTCTTTTCTGGTTTGATGACCGTATCCCACTACACTTTCGTGGGTGTTTGGACGGAACAAAAGTAATATTGAGTTGAAATATATTTCGGGGTTGGTCATGTCCAAATATATATTTGGGATGGGGCTGGTGGTGGGGATGAAAATGTAGTCGGGTGGAATAAAATGGGGGGTTTGCTGATAGTCAAGATATTGGAGGTCACCTTTGGTTACACTCGGTAGCTGAACGGTACAGACGAAGGTGTATCTAATTGGGGCGTAAATCTTATTAAAAACTTTAACTGATAAGATAGATAGTGTATTATTTTGAGTTGATTGAAGACTGACGCAATGGTTTATGCTTGGAATGTGACTGCAGGCATTCAAAAAGCTGTTGTGGAGATCCAGCCATGTGTAAGGTTTCCAGAAATTCCAGATTAAGTGAACTGTGTATGGACTACTAAAGAATTGGAATGTTGGCCAGTGATTGTCAAAGCCAGGAATTGGTTTGCGAATTGCAGTTGTTGGACTAGTGGCTAAAAATAATGCATATATTGTTGCAGTTACAAACATGGCGACTTTATTTTCGAAAAATGTTTTTTATGAAGTAAAAACTTAGTCGGAGAAATGGTAGCAACTTACAATGCAATACACAATTTAATTTGTTGAATGCGAAACAAATTTCTTGCTTAGGTGAGCATAAAATCAATATTACAGAGTAAATTTAATATGCTTTTACTTCATGTATTCATCCAGTAAAAAGCTTTAAGATGACAGGTTGATTTTTGATGTATAGGTTTTTACTATTGCAAATATTTGTTTGTACTTGAAATGAAATCCGTCTAGGTTAATTTGCAATAAAATAAACAACTTTAAGGATGGAAAAGGTTTACGAATTTGAATTAGGTATATCCAAGCCTGGTTTTACATTGTTTTATATAGTTGCGGAGCAGCTATATTGAGTTCCTATTTCATGTCTGTCATCTGTCTGGTTACGTCGCCCACAGGCTGCAATGTTTGGAAAAGTGGTTACAGCGATTTTTTATAAAACCGCTAAAGCTATTAAATATTTCCAACGGCAATCAACTTCTATTGACTTGAGCTTACCTGTGCATGAAGGTCAGCCCGGTGGCAGGTGCCATCAGTTAGCCATAAGACCTTTTTCAATGTAGTGGCTAAACGGCTGGATGGATTTACTGGCAGGACTGATTGCTACAGTGGACACAGAATGTTACCCATCAAACAATTGCCACAATACTCATATAATGGAATTTTATGACGGAACAACCGCAACACACATCCTGCAACATTTTTAGCTGCAACTGTGGCGATGGATGCAAAAAAGCAGCGAAAATAGGAGAAATTGAGCTTGACATTGGGAAAATTCTAAAGCCAGCGACTTTTGACAAAAAACGGAGACGGCTTGGTGACTAAGGAGGAAGCCCTTGCTGAGCCTGGGACGACAGGGGAACCTTACCGAAAGGCTTGTCATCTTTGACCTGCTATTGACCTAGTCGCATATTATTGTTTTCTTTTCTTTTTATAATATAATCTTTTCAGCAAATAGATTTTTAAACTGATTTAGACACAACTACAAAATGATTGATATTGTTTGAAGTGCATTACTTTTTTAGTAGAAACGTATTCAATGTACACATATGTAGTTTTACATGCTAATTCTAAATCTGAAAAGTTTTTTGCACGAAAGTTAATTTTTTAATATAATTTTTTTAAACCGACAGGTCAAAGGTCATGGCTTGTAGATGTTTACATTATGCATTTATAATTTGACTCGTTATGATGAGACAAATCGAATGATATATATATTCTTTGGGTTTTAACGATTGGCTTGACGTCCGGAGTCACTAATGGTAAGAATCGTGTGAGCGACTATGCTCCCTATACAAGCCATTGTTTTCTGTCAGGAGAGGCAGTTAGCTCAATTTTGTTATTCCTTGTTTTAAGATGAAGCTGATAATTAACTTTGCAAGAGTTGGGATATCCATGTTAAATTGCATCCATAATATCTGGTTTCCTGTATCCGCTTTCACATAAATTCTGACAGGTGGCCTTATTCTTCACCTTGCGCTTTGTTTCGGGGGCAATTTATTAATTACTGGCCTATTAAAATATCTTTGTTCTTCTAATAAACTTCTGGAAAATAATTTTGATTGCTTTTGTAATAGAGAATGATAAGAAGGTCGAAAGAAAATGCACGTTTTTAGTAATGGTGAATGCCTAATCCTAAAATTAAGTCAATTACATTGAATTTTCATTTTTTTAGTTAGCTTAGCAGAATAATCTACTTGTGTGCTCAGTGAATGCTTTTATGAGTCATAAAATGTACTTGACTCTCGTCATATATTTTATTCATGGGGTAACTCATATGCACTTTATTTTTTTAAATCACTACAATCACCTTTCATGTCCCCCTTTATATAAATATGCAGATTTTCAATTTTTAAATCATAAATAATTAAAGTGGCAAAAATAACACATAGCATATCACAACATTTCAACTCCTCACCAAATTATACACCATTCTCCGGTAGCACTGTTGGTTCACGGTGTACAACTATCCTCCCAAAACTAGCCGGATCCCAAACAGAATCACTTATAAACTTAACCTTTTCTAGTTTAGGTAAAAGCTCAAACCAATTATTCCCTTGGTTCGCCATCCTCCTCCGCATAAACTCTCTCCTTTCAAATACACCCAATCCTCTCAATCCAGCCAAGTCTAATTTCTCCCACCTTATTTTAAATTCCAATACAGTAACGCCAGTGCACTTTCTCCGGATCATTTCACAAAACCAGGGTGTGTTTGTGTTGCCGTATGGCGTCCGGAGAACCTTAAGTTTGGTTAAGGGCTCATGCCACCTTGGTTCTATTCCCCTAGGCTCACCATCCAACCTACTTTCGATGTTCAAATGGACCAAGGTGTCACCAAAGTTGCTCACAACATCCATAAAATCCTTATTGGAAGACTCTGTCGAATATTGCAGACATTCCAGTTTCCAGCCCACTCCTCCTAGCTTATCCAGAATATACTGGTTTGCACCATTAATTTGAGCAATCCTTAAATTTGGAAAGTTTTTAAACGGAATAGAATCCAACGTTGTCCCAAAGCTAACTAATTTGGTTATCTGACCTCCATACGCATTAACCAGGGAATTTCTAAATAAGTCTGATAACCACTCTCTTCTTTGGGTATCCAGTTCCAGACATGTGAGACACTGAAGAAATGGGAGCTTGGGCACTTGGTCGTTTTGATTGTCACCCTGAATATTTATTCCCACTTCCAAGCAACGGACGTTCGGAGCATAGCTGAGGAGGCACTGCAGCCACTGACTAACACTGAAAATGGTAGCTTGTTCTGAAATGTACTCAAATCCAATTCCCGTCAGCTCATTTCCGAATCTTTCCAACATTTCCTTGGTAGCGTCGTAGAATCCAGGTAACCATTCTTGATCAAGATTGTCCTCCTCATCAAATCGATCCTCTAACCGTATTTTAATGTACCTTCCAATATATGGATTACCCGGATGGGATTTCATTTTATCCATAAAGCCGTTAACATCTCGGGCTGTTTGAAAGTGATAATTTTCGTAAAGATCCTTATACGCTGGTACGGGATTTGAGCAGTTGTCTTCAGCCTGGTTACTGTAATCTAGCATCTTGTCAATACTGAACTTCATGTATTTTTCGGGCTGTTTGAAAGTGATAATTTTCGTAAAGATCCTTATACGCTGGTACGGGATTTGAGCAGTTGTCTTCAGCCTGGTTACTGTAATCTAGCATCTTATCAATACTGAACTTGATGTATTTGCACAGCGTCCGATAAGACAACAGCTGGTTACGCTGGTCAACATGTCGGCAGATGAAGGGGAATGCCTAAAATACACACAAAAAATAATTAGCTATCATGTTTTCAATCTGAGAGGGGGAGAGGGAAAGGGAGAAAACGTCTAGTATTATTACTGGTGGCAAGTAGAATGATTGGCTTTCTAGGCGTCAACACACGCTCCCATTCAATGCAGACTCCCATGGCACTTAGCAGGTCGCTGGGATCCTCCAGGTGAGAAAAGACACAATCCAACGCCAACTGCGATTAACACAAACGATTCAGTTTCACTAGTTAGTCAATAAATAGCTTACGTTTATTTAATATATTTGAGGGTTGAGGGTAATTTAAAAACTATTTTAAATAATTCATGCCTCTGGAAGCAAGTCCCATTGAAGAATGTCCATCGTCTCAGTCTTAAATCAACATTGCCTAATGTATTATTTTTAACTTCAAAATATACACTAAGATTTTAATTAATTAACTAATAGTCCAGAGCAGGTGAGCTCAGTCAAAATAAAAGTTTAAACTTTTCTCAAGCTCCTGCCACTTTTTTATTCAATGCTCTATGATATGCTTATACTCTTCCCCACTACTCTTGCAAGTGGCAAGCAATGTGTCTCCCGCGTTGATTCCCAATAAATAAATAAAAACATTGTTATCACAATAAATGAATAAATCGTGATACTAATCCAATTAATAATATTCTCTTTAATGAAAAAATATAAAAGGTACAATATTCAGCAAATTATCCAGATTAAAATCTACTCAAAGAAAATATTTATCGTTTTTTGGCAATTGTAATAAGCGCGAGGTACAATTTTCATACGTAGATTTATTATAGAGTACCATACTGCTAGCCCATTAATAATTATTTTGATTCCTGAGTTGGCTTTGAACAATATAAGCTGTACTAATTTCCCTATAAACCCTAAAATGCCATTTAATGGTAATTAGCATCAGATTGGCTGTGATTTTGGTGACTACAAGAAATGCCCTAAAAATTAGATAGCTCCTGTCTAAATTTATACGATGTTAATTACATCGCTCCCATAATACATTAAGACTGATTAGTTTATTGTTACTTGCACTCATTCGCTTTCATATACATGTATAACATATAATGAATGTCCGAGTGGGACTTTTACCGTTGCAGGACTAACGTATTAATGAGTTTCACAGTGCATCAACATATTATGGATGTTAAGCTTATAAATATAAATTCCACTAGGAATCTTATTGGGGATTGCACTTCCGATTTTATTGCAGACCTCAAAATAAAGTTGGAAAGTTGATGGTGGAATCTTTGTCACAGGGCATGCGTTGGATTACAAATACTATATTTGTTAAAGTGTTATTTTTGTTCTGATTTTAATCTTGAAATTCGGAAATAGTTACCAGACAAAAAAGTGAGTGGTTTCGGGGAATAGACACATAACACAGGAATATTTGTGCTTGTGCTTGTATAACTTAATAAAAATCTAAATTGTTACGTATGTGTTACTTACAGGTATACAACATGAGCGATACAAACCATAAAAATGCATGTCTAATAACGTTCGGGCAAAAACTGCTGCCCCTTGGAACCTTCATTACAATGATTTTTGTCCTTATCCTAGTTCTGACTACAAAGACAGACATTTTTGAACGTCTTAGCCAAATGACTCTCTTCGGCCAAATTTGTTTTGGCTTTCTTATTGGTGTAATAATTTTTTGGGTAAGGTATTGCCAATACTACAAAGCATTTTGATCCAGGTTTTAGTGTGATATACAAAAAAAAATTCAGATTAACATTTATTTGCAATTCTTTTTTGAACCATAATTAATAGGGACTGGTTACACTCGTAGGCATCTGCATCTTCAAAACCTTGGAAAACAGGCGTCTCAATCGTTGGGCAACAATATTTCATGCTACGTTTTTGGTTATCGTCTTAATCATCACTGGGTTAGGCATGTTTCTCGTGGATAACCAGAAGTTGGAATTGGCTCACATACCAATAAGGAATGTGACGGAGATGAGCACTGCAGAGATGAAAATGAATGGCACGGGGGTAAATATCAGGGGGTTGAATAATATAGGGGTAAATATTACCAAATTGAATAATATGGATATGACTTGGGTTGACGTAGGAGTGCCTGAAGAGAAAAGCATCACGGGTAGCACCCCTGTGGCTTTTCAAAATAAATACGGAAATCAATTGAATATAATATTATGGAGCGTGGGGGGTGCGATCACTCTCTGCATCGCATGCGGGACTTTCTTTTGGCTTCTATGTAGGTGGATAAATGATTCAATGTGAGAACATCAGCAGTGCTTTGCGTAATTCCAAGTACCAAGTCTTCTTTAATAGTGCTACTTCAATGAACTAAGCCATATACAGGTAACAGGTACTACTCGTGTGAATTTATAATTACTTTTATTTCAATAAAAAATCTTTACAAGGTAAATCGAAATTACATGAATATTATTTTTAGTAGCCATGTAGATCAAACTTGTAAATGGCAACCGATTTCATTTGCTCTTATCTTGTTTTCATCTATTTTTTCAACCACATGCGTTCTCTTTTTCATCATTATTTTTTGTACTAATTTATCAAGTTAAAGTTAAATTAAATTCAACAATGAGCAGATTAATAGTAAAATCTTTGATTGTGAAAAGAAGGGTTATAAGTAGAAGGATTTTCTTTTTTTGTGGATTTGCATTAAGGAAATTGGTCCAGCAGTTATACCTGGTATTTCTTCATGTTTTTAATCCTACAATAAGCAATAAGTCCAACGCACCAGTTTGTTTTTCCTCATGAAACGCAAGTGCAAGAGCTTTGTATCCGTTAGTTTTTGTGACGATAATGTCATACAATTTATTGATCTGATCATGGCTTCCATTTTGAAAAGTTTTCTGAAAAGAACAATCGAATTATTCATTATTCATAGAACTAGGCATATGTACACGTTTGCAGTAATTATAGTAGAGGTATATGCTTACCAAATGGTCAACATCACCTTTCCCTAAAACGCAAGCACTAATTAGTCTTGAAAAAAATAATGTAGAACACAGCGTATTTTCAAGTAAAGCTGGTTTCTTAAACTGAATATATTCTCGCTTCCACCTTTCCATTTTTAGTATATTAAGGCGAGAAAAACAGCAAGTAAAAATTAGAATGTAGCCCAGGAAGGTGCTCATCATACTGATTCATGGGACACTTTGTATTGTCCTTTAGGCAGAGAACATTGCAAGGAATACTGGTATAACTGATATATTCATGCAGTTGATTACACCGTTGTAAATTGACAAAATAATTTGTAATTATTCTGTTGTTCTAAGTAAACTTGGAGAGTAGGATTGTGATTGGGATATTAAGTCGTAATCCTTTTACCCACAGCATATATGCGGAATGAGGTTCATAATGTGTACCGTGAGAAGCCTGATCTGGAAACATCTTACACAACCACATCTAACTCCACTAAAAAATCCACTGAAATTGCACGAGCGTGTAAGCAAAATAAATTGACATTTGTGTCAATCATTGGGATAACTAAATATTTTTAGTTCGCATAGATGTGATGTAATCAACTACATAAGCTCTCCAAATCCCTACTAACTTGGCATCATACAAAATTTTTCTTTGTTACGTATAATGTCGTTGAATTGTGACTTTGAAGTAACATTGCATTTGTTACGGGGGAAAATGAAAGGTCCAGACCGAAAATGGACTTTAGACGTTATAAAATAAACTAGTAACCCGACAGGAGCAAAGCTACTGAATTACTTTTAATATCAACAGACTAAAAAATACACGTTTATTATTGCCCATTCAATATAGGGAAAATATTTTTTGTCCCATTGCCACTTTTTGATCCGTAGTACCATTTGTCAAATTATACAAAGACTCGTTTACATGCGTTCTTGTGGTGAATACTCTCATACAAATATTCCGCTAAAATTCACAAAAAAGTCTTCTGGGTAGAAAATGTACAGACTATAACCATCATATTAAAAAACTACCTAAATTTTAAATAATACTATTCGCAAAGACGTCACTTAATTGTTAAGAACTTCCTAGGGCGTCTCACAATCGCAACCGGGCGACAATGAACCAAACGCAAACCCGTGAAATGAAAATACCGTGATAACGTTTATTGCGTCATACACACATCTATAGACGTAATGTCACTCAAACGTTATTTTTTTGCATTAGGGTTGTTGTATAAAACTAATTCCTCCCATTATCCGTTCCGTTTCGTTGGCACTAACCAACCCTTACTACATCTACCTACGTAGATATACAGGTATACCCGAATGCACATGTGTAAGTTTAGTTGTCGTTTTTGAAAGTTACAAAACACAAACACAAATCTATCATCATCATCACATGCAACAATACGGACACACACACTGTAAAGTTAAAGTATGTAACTTAAGGATTATGCATGCACCTTGAGGTCCAAAGTCCAAATGAATGTTACATGTTGGTTTTTGAAAATGTATAATTAGTTTTTGGTGAATGTTACCTTTACAATCAATGTAAAAGTAGATTTATGCACTCCAATGTAAGAATTTGTACAAATAGCAAATTAAGCAAAAATGCCAACGTGAGGGAATGTCCATTGTGTCCATCCCGTACTGCCTTTTAGTTGTAAAAAGTAACTTAAAATATTACTTTTGAAAAAAACTAGATTTTGCTCAATCAATCCTTCAAATATTTATTTTTGTGATACATGTGCAACTCTGTAACAGTGGAGAATGAGTGAATAGGAAACAAGCATGTGAGCACTACCACAACAAAGTTTAAATGTCTCAAGTCTCAAGCTTCCGCCCCTTGAGCGCACGTGAGGACACGTTACCGTCTTGCACTGTTTATACTGCATTGAATACACAATGTTTCTCGCGCAGATTCTAAATGAATATAGAATTGGTGGAGCACGTGTCGTATTTTGAGAATGATTGCTGTAATCCAACATATTGTCAAATGCTCCCCTTCACAACTTCTCACAGCATCCGATTATATAGGAGGTCGATGGAGGAGTCTTATTTGAAATTGAATTATGATATTACTGCCGATGGACAACAATACAAACACGCCTTCCAAATGTTCCAACAACCAAAAACTGTATCTTTTCAAGTTGTGGCATGAGCTCGAACCAATCGTCATTTAGATCCGCTAAAACAGAACTCCGCATAAACTCCCTTCTTCCTTCAATATCCATTTCCCTCAGTCTCTTCCACCCCACTCGGCCACCATTCCCAATTATGTCACCCCAACGAATTGTTAATTTCAAGACAATGAGGCTGGTGAACTTTGTCTGAATCACTTTACAAAACCAGACACTTTTTGTGTTACAAAACTGTGTTTGGAGCAACTTGAGTTTATCTAGTTGGATAGTAGGCCAGCGAGGTTCCCTTTCAAACTCAGGCGATATTAATATACTACCTACGTCCAAGTACACTAGAGTGTTCCCAAAATTGTTCAAAACATCAACAAACTCATAGCTATTTCGTACTGACACTTGCAAACTTTCCAATTTCCAGTTTACTTGGCTTAGTACACTACCCCATGAAAAAATTTGAGCAATCTTAAGATTGGCGAGGGATCCATTCAACATTTCTAACGGTATGCAATCTATCACTTCTCCAGTGGAAATCAGTTTGATTAGTTGAGGTCCATAAGCGGTAACGTAGGCACATCCTAACGTTGTTCTTCCAACAAAGCGTAGTTGAAGACATGTGAGATTCTTGAGTGGTGGGAGTGTCCTGGTTAGCAAAGTCACGTGCTCATCTTGATGACTCCATAGCTCCCCGAACACCCTAACTTCTAAACATTGCAGGTTTGGAACAAGACTGAGGAGGGACTGGAACTGATTGAAAGTTGCAAAGGTTACTGGCTGTGACGAGTAGCAAAATGTAATTCCCGTTAACTCCTTCCCGAATCTTGTAAGCATTTCTTCGAATGCGTTGTAGATTTTAGTGAACCTATCTTGGTCAAGATGGCCCAGGGTAGGATATTCCGTTACGTAGATTGCAATCCATCTTCCAATAAATGGGTTACCAGAATGGGAGCTGTATTTACTCATATAGTCGCTAACATTCTTAGCATTAAACTTGTAATGGTTGTAGTGTTTGCTGTACTCCTCAGGAATAGACCAGGTGTATTGCTGAACATTATTGGTGTAATCCAGCATCTTATCAATGCTTCCCTTCACATCTTTGCACAGCGTCCGACAAGACAAGAGGTCCCTGGACAAATCAACGTATTGACTGATGAAGGGCACACACTGAAAATTGCATGACATCGAAAATTATATATTACTTTGTCTTATAATTAAATTGTACAAAACAGAACAAATAATCTGCCTAGTAAAACGTTTCAATTATTACGTTGGAAAGTAGAATAGCTGATTTTCTGGGATTCAACACACGCTCCCATTGATTGCAGGTTCGCATTGCATTTAAAAGGTCAATGGGATCCTCTATATAGGAGAACACACAGTTCAACACCACCTGTAATCCACAAAGAATAATTAATTACACATGGTAAATATTTATATCCTATTTCCATAAAAATATCCATTAATTTTTCAAATATTCCACTGCTATTATATATTTCTTTACAATTATTTTACCTCCGGAAGCTGGGGACAAGAAGGAAGTTTATCCATGGTCTTGATTGCAAACTGCACTCCCAACTTATTGACTTTAATTGGGAAATTACTTTAAGTAACAGTAAAACTAGGGCGTGTGAAGCGATAAAAAAATTTCCATTCGCTAATCAGCATATTGACGCCGATAATGAACTTTTTTTAAATTCAAGTGAAATGACCTCTACAGGCTAAAGTATGCTTATCTGACCCATGGTGCCAAAAGAAAAAATGATCAGCATACAATGTTCTATCAGAATCATCAATAAAAAAATTTGCCATTCCATTGCATTCCATATAACGCTAAAGCTCATGGAAGTTATTAAATTTGGCGAGACCAGGTGACAACAATAACAACAACACTTAAATGGTCTCAGATACCCGCCACTTCATTTCACTTTATGATTCCAGCACACCCACTATCTCATTAGTTCGTTGCATACACTATGTTTCTCGCGCACATTCCATATGAATACAAAACCATTATAATGGCACACGAAAAAGTATTGTTTTTCAAATATTGCTAACTGCATCACTAAATTGTTTTTTAGTTTGTAACATAATTTATTGAAATTTGTTTGCGATGATCGTAAAAATATTTAAGAACTAAATAATTTTATACCAAATAACCCATAGTTTGTGTTACTTATACAAAAATGCATCAAAGTCATAACTTAGTAATATTTGTGTGATGTTGTATTAAACAAAACATATTATTTATAAAACTGCATTAAAGTATGTATACATTTTGCAAAAGTAAATTGAAGTAAATCTCAATAACTGTAAAACTACATATTTATTTACAGTTCACCACAGCTTTAACCACATATCCCTTCTTCACAACTTTAAGTGTGCATTCTGTATATGAAAGACATGTACATAGATCATATATTTTTAATAGTCGTATACGAATATGCACAAAAACAGATGCCCAAACTTTTCGTTTGGTTTGCATCATATATCTTCAAATTTATGAATTCGTTGAATGGAATGGGTGCCAAAACGTAAAAAACAGAGGTGAACGATTAGAAAGAAGCACCCAAGCAATAATTTTCTAGCGAATTTATCAGCATTTCCAAATTATATTACGATATTTCCGCATGTACACAACAACACACACGCTATCCAAACTGGTATTCACCTGCAACTTAATCTTTTTGGCAGATGATCAAACCAATTAATATAATCTATCCTATTATTAGTTTTAATCCTATCTCTTTCAACAGTTTAATATAATTGCCAAGTCAGAATTAAATTAATTTATTGTATAAATTGTTTATTTGGTAAATTAACTCAATCGAAATATCTATTCATGAACAAACTAAGAAAAGGGTAGAGTTTTATACACAAATATACAGTATACGCCTCTTATCCCAAATTATTGCCGTTGCACGACTACACTCCCAATACGATACAGATCGGGATCCATCCAAAACTTTATCTTTTCAAGTTGTGGCAAACTATCAAACCAATTCTTTTCGCCCACCAAAACATTGTCTCGCATAAGCTTCCTTCTTTCTTCTACGCCTATTGTTTCCATTTTGTACAACCAAGCTCCCATTTTAGGACAATACTGTATGCGTATCACCAATTCCAACATAGTGAGGCTAGGGA
>JAHZNG010001688.1:0-19842 GCA_027744375.1 Orchesellides sinensis | reverse complement strand
ATGAAAACTCCCTTTCCTCCTTATTAAAGGTACTCTTTTGTAGAAACGTTTATTCAGGTTGCACAGAGACAGGTCTTACCATATGTGCCACCTCTTTCCATGTCGTCGTCAAGTATGAATAAAAAACATTATTTATTTATTTAATGTTTCACAGTTTCAATCTTATCTTAAAGCTTTTCGGAACGGACGTATATATGTATATAAGCACAGCATGTATTTTTAAACATGTTCAAAACGAAAAAGTTTTTTCCTTTATCCTCGCGATTCCACAGCTTCTAAAATGGAAAAGCAACAAGCGTTCTTTTAGAATGGAACTTGCAGAAACCATATGAAATGTAAATACCTACGTCTTTGGTTTAGTAGGAGAACGTGTGCTAGTTCCATTTGCTCTACTTTCCCTTACTTTTACCATAAAGTATTTTTCCCAGTACTGAAGAAGTATGGTGAAAGTGGAATGTGTTGCTACGATATGATGATAACATTCCCCATGTCATGGTGGTGGAACTTATAAATATAGCGGGATGGTTTAGGTAGGTGAGATTGTTGCGTTTTATTTTGATACTTTTACCTAGACGTGTTTTACTATGCATGAGTGCCTTTCTCACTAACTCACTCTCAGCCAAATGACATGCATGATGAACTGCACAACTCTAGAAATGTAGGTGTATCTCCAAAAAAACAAACTGGAAAAGAGGCGAAACCCCTTTGGGAGTTGTGATAGCAAGTATATAGAAATGGTACTATATATCCTTCACTCAGGGATTTTAGGATTTTATTTTAGCTAAAATTTGGAATAAAAATATAGTTTATTCCTATCAGAAACATAGGCTTTTCCTCGTTTGTTACATTCGCCAGTTTCCATCCATCTGTGGACATTTCCAAAAGTTGTGCAATGTAACAAAAGTCAAGTCAACCTGTCGCTGCATTGCATTGGCACCTCTCATCGTCTAGAAATTTTTGGATGGTAATAAAATCAAAAATCGTGGTAAGCGGATCTCTCGCTGATGTAAGTGTAGCAAAGTAGCCCACAATCCAACTTTCTGTCTTTTCAAGCCTCAGTGTGTTAAGTCGGAATAAAAAAGTTTTACTATTTCATTCGGGTAAATACCTACCTACATAAATAAGTTGGTTATATATGCATTTTTATACTCTGTAAATAATATCCTGACTTTCTTTTTTATACAGTCAGTAAATCCTCCAACATTTAAATACTTAATCCTGTAAAAGTTGAGTACGCATGGGATTGTCAGATTCAATTTTATGTAGATGAGGATATGGGATTCTGACAAGTCATTTCAAGTTCAGTTGACTGTAAAAGAAAAACAAAGAGTCTGTAACTTTTTAACGCGTTTCTTTTCCTGTTGGATAAACCAAATATTAGACATGTCCTTTTCCCGATCTTTCCTTATATGTTTAATCAAGAAAAAAATCAGCCCAGATTTTTTTGTATGAAAGATAATCAATCAACTTTTTTTGCAATAAACGAGTTTTCCCTTTTGCTTCAGTAATGAGCCAGTCCAAAATAAGCTTTAGGTGATCTGCTACCCATGCAAAGTACGCAATTTACTTCATTTGGAACTTTTAAATATTTTACGCATCTAAAATATTACCAGATTTGTGTACCTAATGCGGGTATGTATAAATATGTTCCTATTCCTACTAACAAAGGTAAAAAATATTTGTAAGAATGAATAAGACAAAATAGTTTCCGTTTTTAGTGTTTACTTCATCTCATTAAAGTTTGAAGCCTATTTGCCTTTTAAATGAACTTTTGTTGGCTTCAAATTCTTTTGACTAAATATGAAATCATTGGGGAGAGCCAAAGATCCTAGAAAAAATCCTTTAGCTGCCATGTCATGTCATGTTATAACCCATTATGTGTTTTTTTCTGGCTGGAAGTACCTTCCCAAGTTTTGTATTCTTTATGTGTCAAAAAAGAGGAAGAAATCGTACATTTTTTTATGCTTAATGTTTTTGAGTTGAATGAATCAAAATCCAGTTGAATGGGTTGAATGAAAGGCGATGATGACTCCGTGTCTTTCAAAGTCAGCGTAAACCAAAAGCCATGCATAAAGCATAAGGAAGCAAGAAAGTATATTATGATTTTGTATGTATTCTAATGCAAATACAGCATCAGTTTCTTCAAGCATGTCAAGAGTTGAATAAAAAAGTCACACAATGATGATGCTACCATCAACATTAACATTATCATATCGTCATATTCAATAAAAAACACATACATTGTGTGCAAAGGAAAGGCAAGCCTACATTCCACTACATTTCTCTAGACTATGCATTTGTCTTTCTCCAAAAAAGCTCCAGATTTACTTCTCCAAGTGCCAAAAAAATATCTGGCAGGTCGTTTTTTTCTTTGGCATTCGGCATCTTATCGTCATATGATATGGCATGGCACATGACATGAGATTAGAAAACAGCTCATTTTTTTGCCATAAAGACCACCATCATCGCCACTATCAACTCTGTCATCATCCGTACCTACCATATATACATACCAGAAAGACCTAAAAGACAAGTTGCCTTGTTCATATTTTTATCTTTGTAGGTGGTCTCCAGTCTCCAGCACAGCACAAATAAAAGAAATTGTGTGATTCCTTGAATCAAACTGATTTTCTTTCTTTTTCACCCAAAATGGCATAATAGGACTAACAATAATAGGATATAGGTATATGTGTATGCATGCTTCGCATATTATCACTTACCAAACAAAACTACCCGTGATATTGCAAAGATGAAGATCAGCCAGATATTTTATATTGACATGCATACAATATCCCTTGTGATTGCGATAAGAAAGGAGGCAGGCGAAGTGCCAGGCAATGAACCATGATGATTTCATGCATGATCGAAATAAGAAATCTTTCTTTTTCACAGGAAGTAGTAGAAAAAAAAAATGTTTTTTTCTTCTTCTTTTCTTTCACATCATCTCCTCCAATTGTAGTGTACCCAACCAAACGGAATGAGAGAGTGAAGTCAAGTGGATATTAAGCTTATCACATGCTGTACATACTTAACTCTTGCTCACTTTAGTTTGAATGGAAGAATTACCTTTGTACATGCTATGCCACGTAAGCTCTTATCTGGAGGAGGTGGAATCTTATAAATTTTTCTCTTTGATATTATTTCCAAACTGTTATGGTGTGAGAAGTAAGTTCACACACGCACTAGTCTTTCTACTTTAAATTCCAGACTGTCTGTCATGATGATCCGAATTCGTGTCGATTCTTGTTTTTATAATCTTAATCACACAAATCGACGAGGAAGCGATTAAGTAAGCTTATTTTTTACACAAAGAGCTGAAGCCACACTTGTGACTTGTGACTTGGTGGTTTTTTTGACATTTTGGCACAAAAAAGAACTGAAATGGTTCTGAATCAGCAGCATTACAAGCCAGATGTTGATGGCTATGGAGGATACATGTACAACAGAGTGATGTTAAATGTTGATGATAACGACGTAAGTCAGTGAGAGAGAGAGAGAGAGCTGGAAGAGGAGTCAGAAATGCTGACTTGAATAGATTCTTGAAATGTGGAAATCCTCTTCTTCACTGATTTTCTACTTTTTTTGCTTGGTTTGTTCAATCGCATTACATTATATCTCACACAGGTTTTCTTTTAGTTAATGGAACATCATCCTTTATAATTGCACACGGGGTTTTTTGCGGTACTAAATGCAATCAGTGTTTGGAATACTAATAGTAATGCTGGGCAAGTGCCAAGAAGAGAAAAAGTAGGAATGAATTTATTCATGAGAAATATTTGTGAGCAGAAGTACGCTTTCATTCAAAACATGAAGGAATAAAATAATTGCTTGTATTTTTGGCTTCCTTTTTGGCACACGACTATATGAATCCTGAGAGCAGCTAATACTATAAGCGTTAAGTTTAGAACAAAAATACTGTTTGATTTTTATGTTGGATATGATACCACGTGTGGGTGAATTTGGTAGTATACCTTACGTTTGTAAATATTCATTAGTGAAATCCATTCTGGGACTAAAGGAAGGCACAATTAAGGCAAAAAGTGGAAAAGCTGCTGATAATTACACGCCCAGACGATGGTTTATGAAGATGGATGAAAAGAAGATAGAAGAAATTTCCAAGAGGTTATAAAAATAGGTTAAGTCATGCTAGATATTATTGCATGAACAATTTTCAATTTCAAGACAAATCACTTATATTTTTGGGGGGTAAGGCGAAAATTCGAACAATTCATCTCATTAGTCAAGAGTGGGAGTAAGACTATTGATTTCAAATATATACAAAAACTCATTGGGTGTGTGGGAGAAATTGGGAATGAAAGACTAAAGCTGATGAAATTGGATGGGCATGCTAATAAATGGATGAACTTCGGATTGGGAGATTGATACAACTGGATTGAATTTTTCTACGCGTTGTTATCAATCATTATTATGTCTGAACATGTTAGATTGCTGAGGTGAAGCTAATGTGAATGTCAGAATGTCTATATAAATTATAGACTTGCCTGAAAGATGAAAGGGTTGCTGAGCTAAAAGGAGAACAAAGACAAAAGGGAGAGAGAGAGAGGGATTTAAAACAATGATGTAAGTATAAGTAATCCAAGCAAACTGTGATTTAAAAGAACAGGCGAGAAAATGACAGGTTTGTTAAAAGACGCATAAACGTGCAGAATGTATATTAAAGGAAACTGGATCTGCATCGCAAAATGTATTTTGCTTTAAGGCTGTAAAATGAAATTCATTTGAAGGTAGAATGTGAGAATTATTAGAGATGGAATTGAGAAAAATGTACATAAATATATAACGGGTAAATCTATATACCTATATACGAAAAAGTGTTTACTTGTTAACATTTTTTAGAAATATATTATAACTAACACAAACACACGTCTGTCCTTCGGCAATTTCCAGAATTTCCTAATTCACCGTTCAATATCATTATGGTGTGACGTGGCAAAGCACATTATGGGATTATTGGGAAAGAGACACATCGGTGTTGATAATGATGATGGGATAACAGGTATGGAGCTCCCCTGGAGAAAATTTGTTGACACATTGCGCAAGAACCTGACACTGGCATGGAAAAATAAGCACCAGAGGAGTTTTTTTGTATGTAGAGAAATATCTTGTATGTATAGCCTTTACATATATCATGCTAAATGTCATTATGTACATAAAGTAACTGATATGGGGAAAGGTACGAAAATTGAGAAATTTCTAGGGAAAAATAAAATGAGAGAAAACATGGGAAAGTTGATGACTTTGGGGGAGAATTAGGAAACATATTGCAGACAACTATATAACATCGAATGCATATCTGCCTTACACAAAAATACTGTCCAGCTAATATTAATGTTTTTGCTACTGTATTATATTCAAAAAATAAATTCATAATATAATGTGCAATTGGTTAACGTAATTATTTTCTCAATCAATTTTAATGGAAATAGGTATGGCATTCAGAAAAAGCACGGCACAGATCAACAGCCAGCAACCTTGATTCTGTGATTTTGTTTGTTTTGAAACTCAAACGTCCCTTTTCTATATAAGAAAGTTAAAAACTTTGGTAAACGTAAAAAAATGCATGGGAAGGAGGGGGATGTACCATGAATATGACTAGGATATGAGTAATGGTTTCTCCGGAATTTAGTTTTTGTGTGCCCAATGAATGATGACACAACGTGGACCACTTTATATTCACATACGTTTTGACAGCGGCAACGGCTCATAACACCCGGCGTGGTAGGAAGGGTAAAGATACATAATGATTTTGCCTATCTATGACCATTTATATTGCCAGTGGTCGACTAAAACACATTTTGCATTACAATGCCGAAAGTGTACCGGATTTTTTTCTGTGGTGGATGGTGGGGTGGTACATGATGTGTGTGGTAAGGCTGTGTACATTCCACTAAATCATTCTTCCAACAGCGACCATCTATCCATGTACCATAATAGCCAGCCGTTGTACTGCATGTTGAGCAGCATAAAATATAAAACTTGCTTTTTTCTGACGTTATGTTGGTTTTTAAGGACTAAAATGTGTATAATAATGATTGATGATTTATATGTGTGTGGTTTACTTGCTATGGTCATGATGGCCGAACTAACTGGTTGATATGCCTTTTTTATAAGATAATATAAAATTGGCATATAGCACACAACTTCCGACTGTCCCCCGCTGTTACACAATTTTGTTTAAAGATATGCTTTTTTATAACATAAACGTGGAGAATGAAGATTCATTTTTTTGTTCTTTGATTCTTTTCGATAGAATAGTTTTTTGGCTCACGGCAACATCTCATCCTCATCTCATCGCATCATTGGATGATGGGCTTCCTATTGATTTTTGTACGTTTTGTGTGTTTAGTTTCCTGAAGCATCCATGGCACATATATACAACAAAAACGGTTATTACCGCTCGCTCTCCGGATTTATTCTTGGCAAAATCCAGAACTGTATCCAAAATTTCTTATCATTCTTTTCCTAACTTCCTCAAGGAAGAATATGCATCAAAGTAGTATACGTACAATCACGGCAAATACGTGATTCACAGTAAATGTAGATTTGATGCACTTCTTTTATAACTATGCTACATATTCAGAAATATACAATCAATAAAACAGTACAATATAAAAAAGTTTCCTCTTCGCCTTGTCAAAAATGCAAGTAAAATAAATGAAACTGACACAATTTTAGAATTCCTGTGCAAACTTCCATGAAAATCAAGGCGGATTCACAAACACGAAGTTTTATAACTCCTTGCCAAACCGGAAGAGCCACCATAAGAATAGGTCTAACTTTAAATTAATTTAATATTTCGAAATTTAATTATTCCTAAAATCTGAAACTTGCAATTCAGAGNAATTTTAGAATTCCTGTGCAAACTTCCATGAAAATCAAGGCGGATTCACAAACACCAAGTTTTATAACTCCTTGCCAAACCGGAAGAGCCACCATAAGAATAGGTCTAACTTTAAATTAATTTAATATTTCGAAATTTAATTATTCCTAAAATCTGAAACTTGCAATTCAGAGACAGGCACATTCTTTAATTCATTTTCTTTGCTAAAATTCTTCCGATTTCTCTTGCATGAAAGATCAAGCAAAGCAAATGCTTATGACACACTACTCATCCTGCAACGGAAACTCACTAAGAAGCTAGCATTATTATGACCATATCATTAATATCATTACCAAACACCAATCTTAAGCAAACATTCCTTCCTACTTTCTCCTTACCACCAACGCTGACTTTAGAAACCACAGGCATTTTTATATATTTATACACATTGGAAGCAGCATCTCTTGTTTCCCTACGCAAGATGGTCTTTTCGTTTTCTTTGAGAGAAATAAAAGATCAAAGGATAGCCCAGTGTGGTTTGGGAATGCTGAAAGGCCAGCCAGACGGAAGTGAAAGTTAGCCTGGCCTTATATTGAAGAGGCATAAATACATGTAATCTGTTTGTGTAATAATACCTATATCTTCATATCTTATCCTTCCCGTTTTATTTTACTACTCCACCACACTCCATTCATCTCACATGGACACTACCACTCTTCGGAAAAGTAGAAAAGGAGGATAAATGAGTATTACACAAAAGAATAGAAGCCCAAAGGCCAATGAGAATGCCAAATAATAGCAATAAAAGGCCGAAGACACAAGAAAGAGTTATAATGTGAATGGCCTGCAAAAAAGAAGAGATCAAACGAAAGGGATAAAAATGTATATGATATTGTTTAAGGGCAATCCAAAGCCAACCCCATACACATGGCATGTCAGCACAGAAAATTTCTTAGTATTTGCTCAGCCTACTAAAATAAACGCATAGTTGCTTTTAAATGGTCTGCAAAACATGTCGGATATGGGGTTTTGACTCTCACAGCGTATTACTTAGATGATGATGGGCGCAAAGGGATTTACGTATTTTGCAAAAGACTTTTTGCTTCTCTGCTCATCTTGATGTGGTTTAGTTTGGTTTATCAGCCTTTTTGGTTTTACTTTTAGTCATTTATTCCATTCTCATTCAGCCATATATATAAGCTGACTCGTAAAACTAAAAGCCTATATAAACTAAGCTTTTGACTTTTTGAATAATAAAATGAAAAGAAGATGTTCCGAAAAAGAGCTATAAATTCCGGAAAATTTTTAGCCGCTTCTTATCACCATTTCGCATATATTATGTTACCACACATACCCCATGGCAAACTGTAGCATTAGAAGAACCAAAGTCTGAGCCGACTTTAAGGGAAAATGCAAACTCGACCAAAAATCTAGCATATATCCTGTTTTGCTATATATATTTAATATAAATACAATACACATAAACCCACCGTTTTTATATTAACTCCAACCACGGAAAAAGATAAGATGTCATCGGATTCGGATTCCGTTCGTCTTTTCAGCTATTGCATAATAAGTCTTTTGCTGCGGTGTCCTCTTTTTCCCTTCCTGTTTGAACAAAAGGATTATTTTTCTCTGAATGAAAGACGAATTCTTTGAATGCCCTCCTAACAGACGTATAACATTGTTCATCTCTTATTTTGGTATACGAAAGGAAGGATGGCGTCACGTGTTACCCTTAATATCTTCTATTGGACTACGGACCTCCTCGTCTTTTTATTTCTTGTTTGCCTCCAGCATTCCTATCTTCTTTGCTTACAGCATAAAACACACAAAGAAAAACTTGGCGTGATTTGGCATAAGACTTCTCTCATTTTTCTACACAGACTGGCATCAAAAGACATTTGTATTTTTTGGTTTTGGCAAAGCGGATGTCACATTCCGTTTTGTGCCGTTTTGTTGTCAAGCCTGATATTCATCATCATGCTGATAATGCGCAATGCAGCGATATCCCCTACAGAAAATAAACTATGTACTTTAATTCGATTAATAATACCGACCGAGTCTAATAATTCAGTTGACTCTTCTAATGTCGCTGCGAGGTTGAATGAATATACAATAATTTGCATTGTTTGAAATAACACACGCCTCGATTGCCTTGCATGAGATTTTTAGCTTGATTGGAGCTGAAAGCATAGAATTGGCTTTATACGACTCTACATGTAAATAAGCAGAAGAACCTATGAATTTAGTGAAAACATTGCAAAATCCCATTCCACTAGTACACAGTTACGACCTAAACTCCTAAAATGTCTGGAAGGAGAAAATTAATAAAATGTAATTAAATGCTATATGTCGACTGAACTAACTCTGTGTGGATTTTAATATGCCAATTCCCACTTTCCAAGAATTACAGCCTTCCACACAGTGCGTGATGAGACAGATATCCTAATTTTCACATGGAGCATTCTACACCGGTTTGTGTTCCCAACTTTCACCGACAGGCATTTTCACGTTTTCCACCAAAATAATTTTCATCTCTGGATGGTCTATAAACGAAGCATTTAATTTTTTGTGTTAATCATCATAGAAGTGTGTTGTGTGTGTTTTCACTGATGCCCTATATTATTAATGCTGTGTACATAAAACAGAACTGGATGAATGTGCCTCTATTTTCAGTTCATCATAAAATACGGCAGGAATGAGCGGTGCTACGTGTAATTATGTTACATACATTTACACATCATGGGTTTCTACAACATATACGATATGATTAGTAGAACGTATACAACTCCATTTCCTCTTCCTTCCTTTTCAAATTTCCATATGGCTTTTATGCCCTTGCTTCCATTCTGCTCTGCTTGTTTCTCACTCAGTCACAATTATTATTTTCTGGTGTGGACCTCTCGATATATTTATTATGTACACTATTTCCATAACCTTACATGTTCCATATATGGAGAAAACTGGAGAAAGTATGTGAATTGAGTTTGATGGAATATTCTTATTTCATTTTGGAGTTTCTGTGTTACCTACTAAATACGACTTTTCTCCAACTTCTGGAGAGTCACTGCCAATGCTGGACTATAGACGCACAGACACACTGGAGCTTGGTGGAAATCGTGAAATCCCCTGGGAGAAAAATCATGGGAAACAAGAGCGGCTTACTGATGACTACAATCTTTCCTTGTACTGAGAAAGCAGGGCTTCATCATTATCATTGTATGTCTGTGTGCTACTTGCTTGCCTTAGTTTTCTCCAGGAAAGTGTTCCACAACAAGGAGAAGCCTCATGTCTTATACATATGATATGATCATGATGAACAAAGAAAAAAACGAGGTTCCTTTAAGGATAAACCTCATGTGTAGCTATCATATTGTATAGGAATGTGAACGGGGTTTTGCTAAGTAATCTAATGCATTATTTCTAACTTGGTTTCGTTTTCACAATGAATGAATGTGTATACAGGCGTGCTACAGTACACTATACTATTCACCAAATTACTTTATTTTTCTTTAGAGAAGAGAAATTGTCACGTATTAAATACCTCTCTTCTCTTGTACCATTTTCTATTTTTGGCTTGGAGCTACCAAACTTTTCAGACGGGTTGGAAGGATGGTAAGCTGGACTATTGGTGGACCAGGATGAATATGACTGAGTAAACGTGTGTGGTATGTATACTATGCCGTATGCGGTAATATGGTGAAACGAAGCAAACTTTAGGATTTTTTCATTTCCCTTTCTCTGTCTCTCTCTCTCTCCGCACATACTTTCTACAAGTTCGTCTAACCAACAACATCCGTAAAAAATATATTTTCCAACTTTTCAGTTCTTTCTTCATCGTCTTCGAGTAAAAGAGGTAGAGGATGAACTTGCGTGGAAAAAAGTCCTTCCTCCTCCGCCTCTGCCTTCTCTCATATTTTCACTAAGAAAAGAAAGAAAGTGTCCATCCACACAACTTTCTTTCACTTTCAGCCAAAATGGTAGATGTAAAATGCCAAAAAGGAAGACGAAGAAGAATGCAGTATGGGGTAGCGCTCCTCAAATGCTCATTTTTACAAAAAGCTTTAACTTTAAATCGAGGATCTAGAAAAATTCTTGCAGCCAGCACATAGAAAAGGAACAAAATGCCCTAGTTTTTCCATACCGGAGTGCCTTGCTAGTCCTTATTGCATTTTGGATTGCATATAGGGAAAAAGTAAGTGAAGACACTTTGAGCTTTCACTACGTAATATAATATCCTATTACGGATTACAACGCTCCATGGAGCTAAGAGACCTGTAAGGAGGCAAGCTCTCTAGCTTCAGTTTTATCTTTAGTCTGGAAAACTACCCCGAATTTTACTTTCTCCTCCTTTTGGCATACCCTAAACACACATACATAAAATGCTGACAAGTTTTTAGCTAAATGCCATGATCTATGTGTGCAGTAAAAGGTAGACGATATACGATACGTTCCCCCATAAAAATATGTAGAACGCATTATAAAATTAAATATACATAAAATAGGCATACCAAAAAATTGTGTACGTACCTTTGTACCATTTACCATACACGCGTGTAGTACAAGAAAGTAAATATTTAGTTGGTCGATGGTTGGTGCTTGTTACATAGTTAAACAGGGTACACATCACATGTGTATATGTTAGCGAAAGGCATTGGAATACATAATCATACGCTTACTTGCTTAATATCCAACTCGCACTCACCTACTTTCTCTTCTCCCAGTTTTTTTGGCTCGGGATCCTAAAAATGTATTTTCCATCCAGAGGATCTTTGAAGCTACCACTGCAGTAGACTTTTAATCTGATTTTTCGCTTTTGCTTCTTTCCTTACCTTTTTCTGTACATAGGCAATTTTACCATGGTATGGTGGTATGTCTCTAATACAAAACTAGAAATACTTTTATCAAAGTCTAGCAAAAAAAAAGTATAGGTTTGCAAACGAATGCTCAGGTTTTTCATACTCAAATAAAGGAGAGAGAAAGAGGAATACAAAGAGAAATTACATAAAAAAGGATTTTCTACGAAGTACTCCTTTCAACACACAAGAACAAAAAAGATAGACTTGTAATTGGGCAATGCATCGAAAATATCAAAAAGTTTTGTAGGTAAAGTAGTCCATCCATGTACGAAAACGTTTCTTCCAACGGTACTACACATTTTGCATAAGGATGTTGCAGAATTGGTGCAATTTGTAAAGTAATGTAATATGATATGATGGAGAAAGAAGTGCTAAAAAACTAAGCTCATTTTCTCCCCAGCTACACTTTTCCACACGGTTCACTCATATCCAAAAGGTAATTTCCTTACTTTCTCTTATTTGATCAATTTCCGTGAATACATAAATACTCCTTCATATATTCCTTTTTACATAGGAATTGCTACTACAAACGAAAGGATGACAAGTCGTGTTCTCGTTCCCCTTGTAAAATCCTCATTTTTTGAGCAGCATATTGTGGCATATGACATATGGCAAGGTAGGCTGCTACCGTAGTGTCGCATAACATACGGTACCTTTACAGTTATGTATATGGCGCAACAATGATGGAGGATATCATCATAGGAATCTCTACCGTCACTTGTCAATCTCTGATTCTTCCATGCCACACAAGGAGAGGCACAAGACCCAATTTCACAAATGGAAATGACAAGGAACAGGATTGTACAATAAAAGATGACAACGTCAAGAGTGTCGCACTGTAACTGTAAAACACTAATGTAGCGTCATCAGCAGTAAGAATGGCATCATCATTTGTCCTCATCTCTTGGGACTCCACCGAGGAATATTGTATTTTAACATAACATATATAGTAAAATATATAGACATGTGGGCTGTGCACGTGTTCTTTAATATTGTAATGTAAAAGAATGCAAAAAATATCATGAAACATAAGCATAAATACAAGGAAATCATACATGAATCTAAAATGAACGAACATTTTTTTGTTACTTTTTTGCCATTTGCATAGATTTACAACACAGCTGCGGCTTCCTTTCATTCTTTAACCCTTTTTACAGCTTTCAGAGTAAAAGTCTCACTCAGACCAGCTCAGTTTCTTAGTCAAGTGTCAGACGTAATGATATACATAAAACGTATAGGTACATATAAGCGTTTGAATGGAAATGTATATATGTACATAAGTAAACAGGCATAATATTTTCATCCTCCTTTGCTGTCTCCTCCTCCGTCACCGTCACATGCATATTATTTTTGTACAAGCATCAGCATCTAAACAACTCACTGACACAAAAAACACAGTCCAAATAATACACAGATGCACACATTTTTTATGGCAAAAATCCCATTGCGAAAATGTACATATTTTTTTTTGTTTCTCATTCCTCGAAGTGACTTAGCTTTGTCGTCTCAAGTTGAAGAAGAAATGGGCTAGTTTGTTACATGTCAAGTTGACTTGTTTCACTTTATTTTATCGAGTCGCAGTGGGGCGTACGTTGGGATGCTCTCTTCACAAAACTTACTCTTCTTATTTTACTCTCCTCTCTTGTTCTTGTTGTTCAAGTCTTCATTGTACACATGACATCATACGGGAAAACAAAAACGGTAGAAAAAACCTTTCTGCTTCCCTTTTTATTCTAGTCCTCCTCGACTACTTTTACTTAGAAAAGGATGATGATGCTTGAAAACAAGCTATTTGTTTTCTTTCCTGGTTTTGTTCTTTTATTCCTTTTGTTTTATTAGACCGATCGTGTACTGCTCTCTCTGCTCTTCATTGTTAGTTTTGTTAAATATACATATAGGATGAAGATGTAAAACAAAAAAGTTTTAGAGAAAAGCACATTTTTTTGGGAAAGGGCTAAAAAGTAGGGATGTTTTCTGTAATAAAGCATATTATTATTATTATCGTCTTGTTTACATTTCCTTTACGAGCTACCACCACCAATTGGGTTTTTCAAGATCTAGAACTATATATAGCTTTATGCTTATTAGTATTATGTACATAGTAAAGTGAACCAGTCAAGCGGTCAACTAGTTTGTTTCTTGAACTGATTCGGAGATGACATTTGACCGATATGCTACAAGAACCAGAGATTATTGTTACTTTTGTAGATGTATTTCAAGCATCCAACAAGTTTGAAGTTTGTAAGTTCTCTCATTGTTAAATTATGTTACTGCGTTTCCAGAATTACACCATACAAAGATGACATCCAGTGACAATAGAGATGGATGCAAAGTATGTTCGTTTTTTATCAAATGAAAGTAAACTTACATCCTGTACATTTTTATTGTTGTAATGAATGTAATACACGACCACGGTAGTAGTTGAAAATATGCCGACAAAAGTTTGCCCATTTTAGTAATCCATTCTCCTGAGCTGAACCCTAGAAAAAGGGAAAATGTGACTTACAGGGACTGTGATATTACCAGAGATGCTCCATTTTAGAAACATTTTATGTGTATTAGTTTTTTCTAGTGCATCTACATAAATTCTCATTTTTTTCCTTTGAGTGGCTCTTTTGCACAGTTTTCATAGGCATTTTCACTTTTTATGTGTATTATCATAGTATAACTCACATGCTGAAATCAAGTAAGAAAACAGTGGATATTGTACACAACACGGGTTAATACTACTGCAAAGTCAGGATAAGTAGGAAGATAACAATTTATTTGAAGCAAGTTTTATTTTTCTTCATATTTCCTTTTTTAAACACGATCGTGACAATGGTGAATGAACCAAGCTTGCTGTTTTTTATAATGTAAGTATGTATTATCTTGAGTTTGGACTCCTTGAGTCGAAATGATACTTGTAAACAGGATGGAAACAATGTCATTTATTTGAATGAATGGAAAGTAATGCTGAGCTTCAGTATTTGTAGGATGAATTTCAATGTCAGGGGTCAGACATGATATTGGATGACAATTGACATAAAACAGTATTGCTTTCGAGTATATACGTTGTATTTTTCATACAAGATGAAGATAAGCTGTAATAGTGAAACAAATTAAGTCATTGACAATGGGTATTGCATGTAAGTAAATTTGTAGGTGGCAGTTTGTAAAATTAAGTAAAAGTAAAGTGCAAACAGGCATTTCGGTCACGGTGTCTCCTAAACAAGTCTAGAATTTAAAAGCTGGAAAGCCCAATAGGGGAAATAAAAATAAGACTGTAAGCATATCCTATAAGGGATAGAAAAAAGGATATAAAGTTAAGCAAGAGTGAACCCAGAATGGGAATGGAAGAGCACGTTAAGAATAGTATATATCTTTATTAGAGAGCATCAACAAGCTATTTACTTGTCATAAAAGCTTTTCCCAACTTCACATCAACAAGACCACCCCACAAAATCCTTTTTGCTTTTTGGCGAACTTTTATATGTACACTACTACCATTATCTGCAATCCATATAGGACTTTTTGACTTTGTTATTTGCTAACATTACATTTCCGGTGGCCGCACATGTGTGCGTATTTTTTTTCCTTGGGAGAGTAAGTAAGAAGTAATATTATTGGGATGGATGGAATGGGATGTGTGAGGGAGCGAATGAGAGTTCCATTTGAGACAGACGTAAACTTTCACTTGTTTTTTTTATGTGGCACGCTTTCACTTTCGTTTCAACTGTACCATCATCATCACCATTATTACGACACCAGTACCACGACTACGACTCATCGTCTCTTCCTTTCTTTTTTTCTCTCAAGTAGAGTGGTAATAATGGGATATTGAGAAGAAAGCAAAGTTGCGCTTGGTATTTCCCACACATAAGATATTTTTTTATAAATAAGAAGACGCTTCCTTTTCCTTTCTCCATATGGAAGAACAACCTGGGCCTGTCCAAAATGGAAGAAAAATCGAAAAAAAAGAGTTTTTTTTCCCGATAGCTCAAGTGTCACGGCGATGGGGAAACACTATATTATGCAATGATGAATGTATGTATATTTGGAAATAGTCTAGGGACTTTCTTAGTCCTTTGTGTAGTCCACAAGAAAATTCCTGAGGGGTTTGGTTAGTGCAACTTTTAGAGACTTGTCATTATATGTGTGTACATATGTGCATTTCTTTGAAGTTATTGGTGTTTCGACATCCAAGCGTGGTGTCAGATGAGCCTTTGTTGTTCCTTAAGCACAGACACATCCTCTGAACTTCTATTTATCTTTTAGAAAGGATCGAGAGAAAGAAAAGAAGAGGAATTACAGGGTGTAAAGTGAAGACCCTAATTCACACAAAGTTAGTTAGACCAAAGATGTGATGATATGTCTAGAGGCACTTCCCACACAGTAATTGAAAGATTCTGCAAAGTCCAGACTGTGAATGCTTATGCTTGCAACATACATAAACGTAACTATATGGAAATAAAGTTTAGGCGAAATGGATGACAAAGAAGTTGCAATAGTGCTGAGTACAGAATACATATTTCAAATTTAAGATAAATACTCTGCAATATAGGGTAAACCAAAGTGGGCACATCTTGAGGGATAACGTAATAACAGAGTTCAAGCAACGGGCATGCAAATAACGACATTTTTGGGTATCCTAAAAAGTAATTCTACCAAATAACTGAACAAGTATAGCTTCTTTAGTTACCTGATTTTCACATACGTAAAATAGAAGCAAACTCAACCACCTTCTTTTATAACGTAAGTAGAAATTTCCACACCCGTTCACAAAAAAAGGAATTGAAGGACAAAGAGAATGCAAGAAAAATTGAAGTTAAATTCGATTCCACCTGGTTCTAGCTTCCTAGCTATACCATAAGGGAATTATAAAGTTTACGGAAGAAGTAGTAGCAAGAAAAAATCCCCACTTGCATTCAAGGGACCACTCTACAACTAAATTAGGTCTTGACACGGAATAAAATACTGGTGTACCCAATAATACATAGGACGTGTGCAGTGTGTCTGCACTCTACCACTTCTTATTTTCGAAAAAAAAAACTTTTACCACCACGAGTCATAGTCCTATACAACCTATATATCCTGCTGTGACTCTTGAGATCTCACACTTTTATTCCTTAATTTCCTTCGACGACCCAAGAAAACGGAAGGAAACCTAAATCCTTCTCTATGAAATTCTATCCTGTTGTATATAATGTAGTATGTGTGAAGCAAACAAAAAAAGAATCTTGGTTTGGTTTTGCTTTCTCCTCTAAGAAAATTAGCTTTCTCTCTCTTTTCTGTCGCAGTGCACTTTTTTTTACTACCACCTACCGCGATAATAAAACAGCTGCTTGATAAAAAGGCCATATGGTTAGTTGTGCTTGGGTTACACTATCCTTATGCATTTTACTGATAAACTTTCTCCTCTTTCCGGAGTAAGTACAGATTGTTCATTTTGTGATATAAAGTGGAAAATAATTGCAAACGGAGAGCAGATGAAAAGAAGGGCTTCATTAAAGCATATATGACCATATCCTTTCTTCTGATAAGCGGTGCGAAATAACTATGCATTCGGCGAATTATGTCTGAAACAGTCGTATGTCTGCCTGTATGCCTATTCCTTCAAGGCATACCCCCACATATGGATCAAGAAAAAGTTTGTATTTTTAGATTTTATATTCCTTTTCATTAGCCAGTCACTCATGCATTCCCTCATTCACTCACGAAGCATTAAAGTAAAAAGTAATGTATCCTCCAAAAAATGATTTTCTTTCTTTTACTTTTATCCCAAGGGTAATTAGCACCATACCCTGCATTATTTATACATATGCTTTTATAATAACCAGACCATATTACAAAAAGAGTGAAAGCTCTTTTTCCTTTATTCTGCACCAAGAAATTTAGAACTAATGTATAATAACTAACACAGCAGCACAATCACCGACCAAGTAACATCTGCCACCAGCAAAACTATAAGTATCTCAGAGACTCTCCTTCAACTGAATGCGCAAAAGAAAGACACATAAAAAATAAGAAATCTGGATAACTTTTCAAGATCTCTCTTCTTGTGCTTTTTTGTATCAAAAAACGAAAAGATAGAGAGAGAGTAATTATTATGCGAGCCAAGAAACTCTCGGACTACTGACGGAGAATATTAAGACGCATTTCATTTTCATCAGGAGAATTTCACTACATACTTTGAAATCCTTTGCCAAGTAGAGAAGAGAGAAGGAGCAAAAAAGTTTATTATTAATATTACCATATTATAAATATCCGTTGTAAAGTAAAAGACATTTTTATGCTTCCGCTTATATCTGCATATATTATACACTAGAGAGAAAGCAGTATGAAATGTCTCGTCCATTTCATAAGACGATAATATTGTTGGGTTCAACCAGGGAGTCAAGTCCGTAAAAAAGGATAATCTCTCCCATCAGTACTAGTTATCATGATCATGATCCTCATTATAATGATCATCACGATATCTTACTTTTCATATCAGCGTCACATCATATAACCCATAATATATATGATACATTTTAACATGCATACAACACACCATGCAGTTTTTAATGTTCAAGGTAAAAGTAAAATGCAAAACATAAAACTTTCTCTTTTCTAAAACAAATCCATATGGCATGGTAAGAAAGGATGAATGCATGAAAATGAATTTCCAAAAACTTTTTTCTACAATAACAACATTATGTTTGGTTCATTATCGTTTGCTTAGGTATGTATACTTTTGAATAAACTGTGCATCCTTTCTTTTCACTTTCTCTAAATACCTACCTGGATATAATGCTTTTTCCAGCTTTTTCCAAAAAAATGCAAGTCTCAAAAGTCTTAAGCTACTGCTAAAGCTTGAAAGTAGATAGTACTACTGCAGACATTAATCATACTCATAAAAGTCATCAAGTGGAATATGTCTGTATTTACTTCTATACTAACGACTGCCAACCACTACCACCACCAAAACACTAGTGAGTTCTGAATTGGCTGTAGTTCATCAGCATCATAACGTCATCATCAACTTTCACAACATCAACACAGCAGCAGAAGAGCATCAAGAAAGCAAAGTTTAACTTTGGCTTGAGAAAAGAAACCAGAAGCTTTTATATGATTTTTATCTTCCTTCATACAAAAAAAAACTTTATATTATCCCGGTGACTGTACGTAGTATTCCCTCCCTCCCATTCTGAAGTTATTATTGGAGTTCTTACTGCAACTTTTTTGCCTCCTTAAGTAAGTATCCTTCATCCTCTAAAAATATTCCTGGGAAATATCCACAAGACATTTTTTGTACTTATGTATATGTTGATGATGACGATGATGATGATCATGCAGTTTATGCTGTATTTTTTGTCTAGAAAAAAATTCTGTTAAGTCTAGCTTCATCTGGTTTATCATCATCATCATCATCGGGTTAGTTTTTTTGTAAACGTGATGGGTTACTCCATTAGCATCATCTGTCTTAGAAAAGGGAAAGAAATTTTCAGTCGGCTTAGATTCCTTAGTCTATTTATTTATCATCATCATTTATAGCTTCCCAACGTCATATTTTCACCCAAAACAAGAATAAGATGGAGCGGAAGTTTAGTTTTGTCGATTTACGTATTATAATGTATTACCCTGATCATTATTACGATTATCTGAAATTTTCCCCTTGCTACTCACTCACTATGTGACTTGATTTGACTCTATGAAAATGAAAGTTGAAAACTTGACATGAATATTATATTGCTGATAGTTGGGGAGTTGACAGGGTTGCTTGTTTTTGGCTAAAAGGATTTTCCTTCTGTTTTACATTTATTCAGTGTAATCTTAGCATGCGTGGAATATATCATGATGAACAATGTGAACATGGGCACACACGCTTTTCTTGGAAGTAAGAAAATTATTATAGTGTGCTTGTTCTTATGTCCTCAGCTAAAGTATTCCATGGAATTACACTTGCCTCATGGCGTGAACGAACTGAAAATGAAATGTAAGATTGTCATGTCATTTTCCTCTTAACTTTCGGATAACGTCTCACAGAAAACTCGTGGCAAAAGTAGAATAGCAAAAAGGAAGTCATCGTATGCCCAAATTTTCGGTATAGGTTGTATGCATGTGTATGATAAGTATATTGCAGATGAAGTTTTAATAGTAGTGCTGGATGAAGTGGTA
>JAHZNG010001687.1:0-15620 GCA_027744375.1 Orchesellides sinensis | reverse complement strand
AAAAAACTTGATGTGTAGGAATGTCAATTTTGCAGATTGTAGAAGTGTATTTGCAGTAGAACGTTTTTAAAGGTAGAAAGAACGTTGATGGGTGAAGTACTCAGCTGACTGACAACTTCAGTTCCAGTCAGTCAGTGTTATGCAAGCAAGACTATATTTGCATATTGACTAAGAGTTCATTTGCAGTGATTACAATTTCTGGTAAGTTAAAATGTGTTTTTAAATTAATTAATTGTTGAGCAATAAATATTTGTATGGATAAGTTTCAGTGATTGTTAATTGTAATGGTTGAATGTATTTTTTATGTATTTAGATTGATTCTCATCAAGTGTTAAGACTAGGACGTGAACTGAATGTTTGAAATCACAGAGTAGGATAAATATACACATGGATCGTGATCGTGACAGGGGACGAGGGAAGGACAAGAGAGACCCTCCTCGGGGTGATTTCTATCCAAGGGGGAGGGGGAATTCGTCATCACGTTTTGAAAATCGGGGTCAGTCTACAAAGGACAGTCAACAGAGAAATGGAGGTTATGGTGGTCGTGGCAGTCGAGGTGGTGGTGGTTTTAGAGGGGGGTCGTTTAACAGTTCAAGTAGGGCATATATGGAATTGACTATGAATAATAGAATGTAAAGAGGTAGGATAATTTAAAATGCTAATTTTAAACGTGGTGCTTATGTTTGTCATTTGTAGATTTCTCCAGAGGTCGGATTCAACACAAGGAGAGGAAACCGGGCGGTGGGAAGCGACCTGCTGCACCAAGACGTGAACCGGAGGTTGATGTTCGAGAGGTGATTTACCATGCGTTTTTGCCAAAGCAGATTCCAGACGAGCAACAGCAAAACCTTGTGGATGTGGAAGAATGTATGTTACAGTATGTATCCAAAAGTATTTCTGATTGTCTCGGCAGTAACGAAGGAGCTATTACCTTGCCTCAGCTGACCTACACTAAAGTGATGATTGACAAATGGAAAAAAATTCAGCCTATGTGGCAATCAGAATCAGACCAGGAACATTTTGTCCACTTTTTTAAGCAAGAATTTAAACAACTCCCATTAAGAGCCACCCTCCCGATCTACGTTCGAAAACAAAATTGTACCATCCTTATCACAAAATTACAAAACGACAGCAACGACGAGGATGAATTATTACGGGTTGAAACATTCCGACCAATGCTAATGTCAGAAATGGTCATGTCAAATGTCTGCTCCTTGCAAGTAAAATTTCCTCACACCTCAGATTTGATCTCCAACAAAACTCTGCTCGCTTCTTCAGACATGTTCTTGAGACACATTCATGAGCTTTCTACAGATGATTTTGAGTTTTCTCTTCAAACTTCCAAGAAGGGTGAAACTAAATTTGTTGACTATCGAGATGTGGCTGAACCATTCCTGGTGTCGGATTGGATTGTGGGAGCTCTTGTTCCTTTACAGACTGATAGTAATAATGAGATTACTCGGATTAATCGCATAACTAAAAAAGTAAGAGATGAAGTCAACTGTAAAATGTCCTCACGCGCTGTACCTTTTCGCCGGTCTGGAATGTGGATGTCAGTCAAAATTGCCCTTCAGCTAAAACTACTTGAAAAATTTGAGGATGAAACGGAGGCTGTCGTTGCATACAAAATTATTCTCATTCGCATTCTTACCAACATGCTAGAACAGTATTCAAAAGAACCAAACAATCCCGACTGGGATTTGGCAAGTCAGATGATGGCAAAAATTGGGAGACGAGTGAGGAAGCTGGAAGAATTATCCTCGTCACCGGATAAAAATACCAATGTTTTATGCAGCAATTCCAAACTTGAACAATTGAAGGAAAACTGTGTGGAACATGTACATTCAGTGCTTACCCAGTTCCATCAACGGATGTCCAGTGTTTGGAAGCAGGTTGCATCATCGTACCCTACCATTAAGCCTATTGTAAGAGATACCAAAGATTTCCAAGAGGATTTGAACCATAATTTACCTTGGTTGGAAATGCACATTACAAAACTCCTCGCAAAACCTGAGTCGAGACAAGCGCAGCGTGAAAATATTCAAAAATTCAAAGCAGTTGAGAAGTCTGAGGATTTTCAAAGGTCACTCAAAATCATTCGCCATTGTAATATAAGCTCTATTTTGAAACATAAGACTGCATTCAACTACGCGTATTCAAGTATTGACGACAAGAATGAACGAATCTGGCTGTGCGACACTGAAAAATTTATAAAGTGGCAATTGGACAACGAAGATATCTCTGATGATGACCTTAAACTAGTTCCAGACCTGGTTTTAGCTTATATCCAAGTGGCTATTGCAAGATATACTATAGACAATAATCCAGTTGCCATTAGTCAGATGATTCTTGTCGTCCTTAAAGCCCTTCAAGTAATGGACAAATTAGCTTGCCGAAAGTATCCCCTGCTTTTGGAGTATAAATCAGGTGTTCAGGAAAGGCTGTTTGAGAGACTGCTTCTTCCCCATCATGATGATGTCCAGCTGCTGAACCATATTTTGGACTATTTTGCTGCACGAGATGAAGCAGCTTCCTTGCCAAGTATTATTGCGAGCAATAAAGTTGACATAAACTCATTCTCCGTTCGGTTTGCTAGCCAAGACGAAAAGATGATCAAAATTAGGGAGACAATTCTTCAAGATACAGAGTCCAAAATTAATGAAAAATATTCTCAACTGGACAAAGTCCGCGCAGAATGTACCATTCTTCAGAGCGATTTTAACAGACTTGGACCATGCAATCGTACAAACATGGAATATGAAGATGGACATGATAATAAAAGAGGGACTCGCTCCATGAAAAGTCTCACATGCCGCCAATGTTCTATCCCAAGAACTTTAAAATGGAAGCGAGCGTCCGTTGAAATGTTTGAGCGACCACTGCCACCACAAAACGACGAATATCTTCAGTACGCAGTCGTATTTGAGCTTAAAATTCCAATCGAGATAGCTAGCTTACGGGATTTGCTTTCACTGCTCAATTTTGAGATGCTGGGCCAACCCATTTTCAATGGTGATCAGAAAAGAGTGGATGAGAAATCCAAGAGTATTACAGTTTGTGACTGGAGGGACTTTATGAAGGGGAAAGGCAAGACGTCAGAGTATATGTCAGACATTCGAAATGAGCTGAATACAGTGTCTCTTGTAAGTCCGCGAATACAAACGTCTGGAACTTGCTACACAAAAATAAAAACACTGGATGTGCTCAGCAATGAGAATGACCGTTTTATAGTGGATAATGATCTGGAATGTGTGTACTATCATATGAAGCCTCTATGGTTCCCAACCTCAAAGAATCCTGAAGATCTGTGCACATTTCAGCTTAATTCCACAAGCAAGGAACAAAACGAGTCATATAGAAATTTACAATGGACAATCGGTTCTACATCTCATTTCCAGAGTAGCGTCATCGCAAGAAAGCTCTGGTGCCATTCCAAACTTGGTCTAGACGAGTATCTGGCATTTGGCTCTCTTCGTGCTGGACATCGAATTCAGTTGAGAAATTTGTTCAGAGCTATTCACAACCGCAACTTGACATTGTCCAAAGAACCAGTAGTATCCCTTATCCTTCAAACATTGTGGCAAGTTGGCGTCCGCCGTGAATGTAATGGTGTTCGAGAGTCGCATTCAGGCTTTCGAAACAATTCATTTTGTCTAGAGTTCCTGGAACTGCTTGAGAACGTGGTCAAGTCAAGCGAAATAAATTATAGTGAGCCACTAGTTCTCCTGGTCGCAATTGTCATCACAATGAAGATGGTTGAGCTGAATGAGGACAACATTGATTTGATGGAGACACTCGTAGAATTCCTAAGAAGGTGCAGAGCCATGGCTAGCGAGTGGGTTGACAAGATTGAGCAAAAGCTTACCGTATTGAGCGATGAAGAGGAAGGTGATGATGGTGGAAGCTCGGGTGAGCTTGTAAATTTTCTCAAATCAAAGCTGTTGGAAATAACATTAAGTTCTGCAATGTCTTTCCACGTGTCCAGTCCAACATTAATTGAAATGGTTGTACAAACCGAGGAAGATCTAGTCCATTGGTTTCATACATTGTCCAGACTACACCAATTGACAGATAAAGAGAAGCTTCACCAACATCTCTCCCCTTTTCTCCAGGTACTCCTCCACGCTGCTCAGAACACAGCACTAAAGCTAGACCTGGAAAGACATGTGAAGGATGAAACCAAACTCTCTCCTGGGATTTTTGAAGCATTGCATACGTTCACTACACAAAAGTGGAGTAAGGCTGGAGACGCAGGATGCTCAAGACACTCTAACAAGTGGAACATTTACAAAAATCAAAGCAACCTGGTCACTGGTGTATACGATGAGGAGAATGGAACAGAAGTGAAGACCCTCCACATAATTAGCTTTGATTTTATCGTGGGCACTTTTCTTGTCAATGGGTTCTCCGAATCTACCCTTCCTCCAGGAATGCTTGAGCACCCTCAGTATAAAAGATACTTTAAAGACGCTACGTTTCGATTACAGAGGTATTCCACAAAAGCAAGGACCAAGGACAAGTTTCAAGGAAAGCACTATGAATTTGAAGTTATCATTAGTAAAGTCCAACAAGCCGATAAGAAGAAAGAATTCCAAGGAACTCTCATAATTTACGAGATTCAAGATGAAGTTGAAGTAGGAAGTAGTTATTTGCAACTGTTGGAACCTTCAATTTTCCGTGGAGAATTGGGAAACTACTTTATAGACAACTACACTCATTGGTTGGACCCAAGAGAAAAGAAAGTGTATTTACGACGCTTGTCTGTTAAAGATTCAGACTACAGCCATCCCCATGAGTTGACACTTCGTCTTGAGAATAACTGTATTAGTCAAAACGCCACAAAGACTTGGAGATTATATGATGAACGTCAGAAAAAGTACGTTATTTCCATTCGCTCTGAAGGTTTTAAACTTGTTTGCGATACTTTATCCAGGTTAGATGCAAAAGATGAGATAAATGTATTCATGGACCTTGACAATGATGGTCAAATAACAGCCAAGCTTCCACGATATCATCTTACCTTTAAACTTGAAGGTACTACCTTACAGTCGGTAGAGTACACCGACTTCCGAGTTTCCAGTAATCAAAACATGGGAACTTTGATTGGACTAGAACAAGGCCTTCTACTAGAACTTGGCTCAGATCCGGATAAGTATTCAAAACGGATTTTGATTGTCCCGCATGGATTTTTGACAACACGTCAGTTGAACAAGCATCACCAGAGCACTACAGTTAATTTGGATAAGCTAAGGCAGCCCCCATTCTTTCTATATGAATATGATACCGTTTTGAGGAGATTGAAAGCAGACAAGAGCAAATCTGCATGGCTTTACTTGGCTGCATTGCACGCAGCTACGGGATTCAGCCTTCCTGATCCCTTTATAGAATCTACTGGAACAGAATGTGCCGTAGATATACTTCAGTCAGGGCTTGTCTTCCCAACAGTGCCTTATGATAAAGAGTGTCTAGCCACGTTAGAAATTATAAGAGCCTTTGCCCCTCGAAGATCCTACTATGGCCATCGAAGTGGGGGAAATAACGCTGCTGGATTGTCACAACGGATAGAAGACGCCATGAAAAGCAAACTCAGTGAAAAAATGGAGATTACACTTTGGCCAGACATACTTCCATCAATGGCGGCTTTTGATGGATATGCATTCATTGTAGACATACTAATAGAATATAGTGAGCGTCTGTCAGAATTACATCCTGACTGTGATATGTCGTTTGCGGAAATAACCCGTGGAAGGAGAAATGATGGGGTCACTGAATCAGTCAAACTCACTTTGAGATCGTATTTACGGCACTTATCGTCCTACAACCAAGCTGTCATCCTGAAACCAGAGTTTATAAAGAAATCATTTGAGACTTTAAGCAAAACTTCCGGTGTAGCTTTAGATCTCTGCGACTTGAGAAAAAGCATGGGTGGCAATACCAATGCAGAATATGTGTTTTACTTAGAAGAGCTCCTCAAAATTTCTCAGATGAGGTTATCCCCACACCTGGTCTTCAGTTTAAAAAGTAAGAATAAGATTAAGCTTGATTTATTAACCCAATTTCTTCTAACGGATGAGCCAATCGCATGTCCGGATGGAGGCACCAGCCTGGAAGGGCTTCAGTTAAAGGATTTGTTCAATCTAAGTTTAAGAACTAATTGGCTCCAATGGTATTTGATGGCTTTGGCATCATCAGCGCGAGGTGAAAAAGAGAAACATGTCTTCACTGTGATCTTGTCAGCACTGGCTTACCGCGGACATCCCGTTGAGCAGATCATGGCACTCCACCTCATTTCAGTAGTTGCGAGCAGCACACCCCAGTTTCCAGTAGTTCCGCCAGAGTTTTTAAGCAAACCTAAAAAAGTAGCTGATCTGGATTCAAACAGCGAATGGGAGGAAACTGATTTGATCATCCCAGCATATTCGGATTTCAATCTGGAGGAAGCTCAAAGTATCCTGGTGAGCCATGCTGTTCCACTTGAAGTGGATTTGAAAGAAGAAGCTTCTGATCCCACCCAACTTGAAGAGAAGGCGATTGAGTACGAGACACAAGTAAAAAATGAAGCAAAGCTGATATCCATGCAAATAATGGAGCGCTACTGGCCTCGTGACAAGATACAGGAAGCAGGAGGTGGTGTACAAGACATATTTAGTGGATCTCACATCAATTACAAGGACGCCATGCCGGAAATAGATAAACTCATGAAATTTTGGGACCGAAACCGTAAATTCTGTGTGTTTGTGGAGCAAGTGGAAAGAGTGTTGATGCAAGCATATGAGACTATGATTGTGGAAGGGCCTTCGGTTGATGAACTTCAAAACCAACAAAAAAAGTATGTTCTAAACTTTCCGGAAATGAAATTGCATATCCAACGTGTACCTAGTCAAAATCAAAAGAACATTATGAAACTGGAAGAAGTATTAATTGGTGTTGGAGATTCCGAAGAAAAGTTTGTAGAAGCTCAGCAGATTTTTGAAAATGGGAGATTTGAAACTGAAAGTGATTTAGAATTTACTGAGCAGAGGGATGGAATTTGTTTGAAAATAGCCGAGATTAAAGATGAAATTCTGAAGATATTGAAGACAGGCAATGTCAGACAAATTTTATTTATGGCAGGAATTCTCCCAAGGACAACTTCAATCTGTCTCTTGCAATTTTTAAGGAATAACACCAGAGGAGCTTATGAAATCACGCCACTCGTAGCTCACGTTGGTGCACTTGGAGTGCTCTGGACACAGTTGGAAAGACTAAATCGCATTATTGCCATGAAGAAAAATGGACTTGATTTTGAGACATCAACAGAACTCAAACGGGAGGTGGAAAATAAAGGACATGAAAACTGGAGTCCCGTGGATTATCCAGATTGGCTTTTGCTGGAACTCGAGCTTGACCTCATGATTCGCCCAATTCAAATAGAGGTTGCATGGCAAATGATGGAAATGCCAGAGAGCTTGGGAAATGGTGTGATGCAATTGAACATGGGAGAAGGAAAGACATCTGTAATTGTTCCCATGTTATGTGCCACTCTGGCTGGAAAAGAGTCCCTCTGCCGTGTGACAGTCCTTTACTCCATCTTTAAGACAAATTTGAACATTCTCACATTTGCCATCGGTGGACTACTCAATAGACGAGTGTACACGTTTCCGTGCAGGAGAGATATGAAAATTGGGCTTACCACTTTGAGCAAAATTATGGAGTGTTATAAGGAGTGCATGAAATTGGAAGGGTGCGTCCTCACGCTACCGGAATACAGACTTTCATTTCGCCTCTTATCATACGAAAAAATGATCAAAGGAGACTATGAACTTGGAGGGAAACTACTAGAAATAGAAAATTGGCTTAGACACCACTGCCGAGATATTCTTGATGAGAGTGATGAGCTTCTCAGTGTTAAGTACCAATTGGTTTACACAACAGGCACCCGTGTCGACATTGATGGGGATGATTTGAGATGGAAAGTGTGTCAAAAAATCTTAAACATTGTACAAGACGTTGCTGGGGTCATATTGGACAAATATGGACCGACGTCTATTGAACTTGATGAAGATTGCAGTACTAAGAATCCAGAAGAATTTGCCATGATTCGACTACTGAGCAGTGATGACCAAGATAAATGCCTGGAAACATTATTGAATTTGGTGGCGGAGGAAATTTTGAACTGGATGAAGATAACAGACGACAATGAGAGGCGTCTTGTCAAGGAGTTCCTTACTGCGGAAGAGATTCCAGAGAGAAATCACGCTCTTGTCCATGCGCTTTTCCAGGACAAACTTGAAAAGCTGAACAAAATTCTTCTTGCATCTGCTTACCTTCGTCGAGGCGTTCTCAGTCTGGCCCTTAGCTTGGCCGATTCCGACTTGATTGAAGTATTTGAGCTGATCAAAAATAAGCGAATCGATAGCGCAGCAGCTATTTATGAAGAAGAGTGGATTCGGGCGATCAAGCCACTGTCAAGAGTTCCAGGATTTCTTCTTGACTTTAGTGGAATAAATTTGCATGACTTTGAGCAGCGTTCGGCATTGTTTGACTTGTTAAGAAAGCACAAGTCTGTAGTAGACTTTTGGCTTTCACACAAAGTATTTCCCGTTGAGTCCAAGCAATTTCCAAGTAAACTCGTAATGTCATCCTGGGACCTTATCTATGAAAGAACCCACCATCCTACTACTGGTTTCAGTGGAACAAACGATTCAAGTATTTTACTTCCAGCAATGATTACCCAGCAAGACCTAGAGGAGCTCCAGGACACAAATACAAAATTAGAGAGATGTCTTCTCCAGCCAGAGAATGGAAACTGCATTGGTCTCCGTACCGGAGTGACGTGCAAGGAAATTCTTGAAATGATGAAGGAGGATAAGTTGAATGTTTTGATTGATGCCGGAGCACTTATGTTGGAATGCGATAATGAGCAAGTTGCCGAGTTATGGTTGGAAACTGATGAAGACATTGAGGCTGTTGTGTATTTCAGCAAATCCAATGAGATTCTTGTAAAGGTTAGAGATGAACAGGGTGGAAGTGGTATGCGTAGACGCAAATGGAATAGGAGAATGGATGACATTCTTTTGGAACTTAGCCCGTTTAGAAGTAGACTTGGAAAATGCGGTGTGTTTTTAGACGACCAACACACAAGAGGAACAGACCTAAAGTTTCCTGATGGATCTAAAGCTTGTGTTACTGTGGGGGCCAGAATGAAAAGGGACAAGTTGATGCAGGAAGAATTTTGTTCAGCTTTTCAAGTTTGTCCTGGAAAAGCGCATGGACAAGAGCGTGATTTCTCTCTGGAATCTCTTCCTACAAGAGGAACAGACCTAAAGTTTCCTGATGGATCTAAAGCTTGTGTTACTGTGGGGGCCAGAATGAAAAGGGACAAGTTGATGCAGGCATGTATGCGCATGCGGAAGCTGGGAAGTAGTCACTCGGTCACGTTTTACTTGGCTCATGATGCATATGATAAGGTGTTGGGTCTCAGGGATAGCAGGTACTTTTTACTTTATTTAAAAAATTGTATTAAATCAAATTTTATAAAATGCTAAATCAAAAATTAATTTATAGTGGCCCTGAATCTGAAAGGGTGGTAACACAAGACGTAATAAATTGGGTGAAGAAAAACACTGCCGACTTCAATGAAGATGGATTGCTTTACTGGGCTTTAGCGGGACGTAACTATGCCCAGAAACTTATTGCCGAAGACAACTTTCATTTCCCAATGGAGAACACGCCACTCACAGCCCTATCAAGAATTAGCTGGACATGCTCACAAAGGTTGGCAATATTAGCGTGCCAGTGTGAAGACGAAGAGGTGACCTCTCTTATGGAAATGTATGGAGTGTATGCCAAACGGGAACTGTTAACTGTTCTCATCCCCCACTGGTTCCAATCTACGAGCGCAAAACTTCAGATGAAGAATGGCAATAATGTACAGCTGCCTGCCAGAATTATGCTCAGTTTTGACAAAATATTTCAACAAGTTCTACAAAGATGTCAACAGGAAGCTCCTAATAAGCGCGTATTCTCAAGCATGATGGAAGAAGAACAGGAGAAGGAGCTCGAGAAAGAAAAGAAAGTGGAAATCGAAGAAGAGCGAGAGGTAGAACGACCTGAAAGACCGGAAGAGGTTGTACCATACCTGCATGAAAATGTGAAACGACTTGTCACGGAAGGTGGAAAGATTACTGTAAAACCTGGAATAGTAAGACTAAGTGATATCTTTAGAAATACCACGTTTCAAGTTCAACCCGAATGCTGGGGTAGAGTGGTGTTTGCTACTGAGTCGTTTGCATCCGTTATCAAAACAAATTACGGCCGTACACACACAGATTTATATTTACGTCCGGTGGAATATCTCATGTCTTCCGAGAATCCAAATGATGGATCCTTATCCTTACTTTTACTGAGTCCATTCGAAGTGAACGAGCTAATGCCATACTTTACCCTGAAGGGCCAATGCGTACCAACCGTACGACTTCACATGTTTTCTGCCAGAAAGTTACCAAATCAAGACATTCTTTTGAACAAACATCGGCTTCAACTTCCACTGCAATCCATCTCAGAAAGTGTTCCACCATTTGGTAACGCATTAGTAGCACCTCTTCTGCTGGCGTCTGGAACGTTATATTTTGGGAGCATGGACGAACAAGTGGAATACGCTAAGTTTTTAGCTCTAGTCCCACAACCGAGGTCAGCTCAACAAAAAGAGGCATATAAGATTGGAAAGATTTCCAAAACTGGATTCCTCCTCCCCCAATATAGACAGTCACTTTGGGAGGATTGCCAAATTGACCCAAATGCATTTCAAGTTGACCCCACTCTGCTAGTGAAAAAGATTTTGGCTTGTCATCACCCATTATTGAGTGAGCTTTCTCATGTTGTACGACTGATTGACGAGAATGCTTATATTCCTTTGGATGACTGATGATTATCATTATGATTATAATTACATAATATTTTTGGTATGAATACTTTCATTATACTGTGACCTTTACAAAGTTATATTTATAAATCATAACTATATTACAATCAAATGTACCTAAGTTGTTAATATTATACGGCTTTTTAAAATAGTATCGAATAAACAAAGAAGAACACAAGCAAAACGTGTTGGACACTCTTGAAGACTTCAATTCGCAATTAAAAATGCATCATGCGTGCGTGTCGTTTGACGTTCAAGACTGCGCATTTGAATGATCATATCATGCATAAACTATTTGACGCGATGCATGGTAATTTATAATGTACGTGTGCCGCGTCTTTTATTTTTGCTCTTATCTAACTTACACAGTCAATTTACCTCTTATTTACTATGAAGATGGTTATGTATGATGGTGACGGTGAGATGACTAGTAGCTTTGGTGCGGCGACGAGAACTTGCACAATATGATTTCCCACGAGTTACTTTTTATCCTGCAGACACGAATGTAAACGCCTTTTTAATGCTTTTAATAGGTCAGCATACACACGCAAAGCGTAGTAGTAGCTTTTACTCAATAATAAATCAACATAAAATTAATACTCACTGTTTGGGGTTAATTATTCTACCACTACTAAGATTTTTAACTACTTAACCACGAACAAAAATTGTTAATGATGATAATGAAGAGTCAAGTGGATATATACAATGGTATAATTGCCGTGCTAATGGTTTTTTGATTTTGAGCTCTGGGAATAAAACGTTTTTTTAGTTGACACCACCACCACCACACATTTTGCATTTTTAATGGAGTTATTATTTATTGATGCGCGGAGAGCAATTGCAATACGCTGCTCCGCTAGTTTTGAGTCTTTTGAGATTTATTTCACAGACAGAAAAAGTCATAGTTTAACTTAATGTGGGTATTTGTTAAAGGATGCATTAAATTACCATTAAAATCTATTAAGGGATGGACGATGAAGACCTTAAGCTGAAAATGATGTATTACGACTTATGATAAAGCTAAAAGTGAGAATTATGTGTCAAGTGTGTTATGGACTCTCAAACTTGCGGTCAAAGAAGACTTTTCACCTTTTAATTGTGAGAACAGTAATCATGAGCCATAATTGAAAATAGACCAAAAATAATGGATTGCACAACTTTTTGTGTGCATTCGTGAAATATAATGAATTGAGTGGTAAACTTTTGATGAGATGATGAGATCATTAACACCTTCAATGAGGGCAATTAACATTTTGACTGATAAAAAAATGTGAAAGGGTCCGTTTTACACAAAAACTGTGTTTGCAAATGTCACACGCAGTCACTTTATCAGTACAAATATAAATACTCCCCCAACAATTTAATTATACATTTTTCTTTTGACCACCACGACAATTAAAGTAATGAAAAAAATAATGTCAAATGTGTCACTGCAATTTTCTTGACAATCACAATATAATCCGTTCATATTTACTTATGGCTACCGTCACCTTTCAATTTCTGCCAGCATCAGCATATACACCTAGAGAAAATATAGCCTTGAAACATTAAAAAATTGTCACTGTGAAAAAGTTAATACTGAATTAAATATACATGTCATTGTGAGTTAATAAATTGTGGATTAAATATACAGTGACATCCATCAATAGTTACAAGTTCTCAGACAGGATTAAAAATTAAAATGGTTTTAATTGCACATTTGACATTTTAAATATTAAATCAAATACGAAAACCCCTTTACTTGTTTTATATGGATTTTTGCTTTCATATGTATATTAATAAATGAAGCCTTTCAGTCCCCACAAAGGTTAGACAAGCATAAAAGTTCCTTAAGACAGTAATAGTATATTAATTGCATTAAATTGTTTTATGTACTGTATGCTTATTAATTATGTGAAGGTATTAAAACCTTCTTGTCAAGTATTGTTTGCATGTTGTATCAATATTAATAGTGACTTTTGAAGCGTTGAGGTTAAGGTTGGAAGTTGCATAAATTCGTATATATACACTTTTTTGTGGTAATATTAATTTTATTGTCATTGTTGTATTTCAAGCTTTCGAAAAAATTGCACTTTTAGCTAGAGGCTATAGAAAATATTAAATAGAAACGACTTCTATTCTTCTATTCCTTTTTTCACGCAGACAAGAACTAATTCGTAAAAAAATGTACATATAACTTTGCATTTTATTCGCTTTGCGATGATAATTATAACTAATTTCCATCACCACTTCTCCTCTGCCTTTCTCTTCCTTTCTTCTTCAAAAGACAAAAAAAAATTGTGAAATAAAAGTTGTGTTTATGCGTCACACTAGCTAGTAGCCTCTGTTTACTAGCTACTATTTTAATTTACAAGTTCTCGAAAGCTTAAAAAGTACCTAATAATAATTACGACACTTTGGACTTTGGCTACATTTGCATTTAGTCACATTTTATATAATTTGTCAGTTGTGGGGCAAGGTCATTTGTAGAATTAGTAATGGGACATGCCTCTTTTATGTTTCGCCATAAGAAAACTTGTTCGCAGTGAATAATTTTTGATGAAAATCAATCACAATTTTGAATTCATCTACAAACCACGTCTCGCTCAGATTTTCATCACATACACGCATTGAAATAGCACAATTTGTTAAGGTCTAAGCACGCCAAACAAGATAAAATCATTGCTTAGAATCAGCGCGAGACGCAACTTGTTTTCAATTCAAATATATTTCAACCTATATGATTTCTCATGCAGTTCATGACTTGTAAAAGCTGTCAATTGTTGATCTTGATCAAAACTCAGTCTGACTGCCACATTTTTCATGATTTATTCTATATTTTTTGCTGTGAATTATCAATTAACAGTAATTACTAATTTCAAAAGCAAGTCAGGCGAAAACTTCGCAATAGTACTCCGTATTCATACACATGTCGTTTTTCTGATCCTGAGCTAACCAGAAAATTTTGTTCTATATCTTTAGGGGAGAGTTCAAAGAGGGGCAAGGTGGCAATGTCAAATTGCGCATTAAATTGCAAAACTGCAGCTTGCATCAATGAATCTTAATTACAGGGATCCCTCAACTATATCAANAAGGTGGCAATGTCAAATTGCGCATTAAATTGCAAAACTGCAGCTTGCATCAATGAATCTTAATTACAGGGATCCCTCAACTATATCAATGTGTATATCTCTCTATAACACACGAAAAATCAATCTTTTACCTGGCGGTGATTAGTCTAAAAAACATGCTACTCATCTTTTCACATAATAAACCATACTATTTAGAAACAATTTGGTTTCCCCATTCACTCATACACACACATAATGATATACTTATTTGATTATGTTGAAAGTATAGTGTTTAGGTATCGGGGGTGGAAACTTATATTACCAAAGAGGAAATTCCGATAATCTAATTACACGGTTTTAACCAAGAGTGAAGCTTATTACATTGAATTGCTTTTTGTGTAAACTATGTTTTATCAGTAGGGAATCCTCTTTCTAATTTCAAAACAACATGACAATCTACAACTGATACCGTTTATTTATCTCGCACAGCCATGTCCACTATGCAGCAACAAATCGTAAATAAATCTTTAATCCTTTGATGAACCGCGGTTATCTATAAGAAGTAAACAACAGATAATATCATATTGTATGAGTTAGTTTTCACAATAACATATAACTTAAGTAAAATCTTCTCAGATTATCTTTAATGAAATGCAGGTAAAAGCAGTAATAATTTGTAATTAAAGCTCATTAAATTGCAATACAAGTTAATTACTTAAGACCACGACTTGCAATAGGTTATCAATCCTAATACAAGCTTGTCATATAAATATGCGACAATAATGTGTTTGGAAAAAACTGCCAAACAGAATGAATCGCACCGTCATTCATTTCAAGACTCATGATAACATTTATTTGCATTGTTGTCTCAATTAAAAACTTTTTAAATGCTATTTCGAAATAATCCACTAATAATTTATGGATTCAGATGATCATAGCCTAACATTGTAAACGTGTTTGCACTTTGTCATATGTCTTGGGTGTCTCAAAACAGTCGTTTATCTCTTGTTTACATCTTACATTGTTTGTATTAGTTATTATGACTAACCTATATCTGATTTGATTGTGAGAAGAATAATTAAATGTGTCAGTTGATCTCTCAGGAAGTTAAAATATTTACTTTAGTAAATAGAAAAATGCATGCAAACAAAACTTTTTTGCACAATCAACCTGTTTTTTATGCTGTGCAGTTATTTGTAGTCAAAATAGTTAACGTTCAGTCGTCAGTTGTATTTGTATTCTTCGAACGAGTTCAACTCAATTCACTAACCATTCAAGTGTCAACTTACCGAACATGTTTATTAATGGCAGAAATTCCTAATGAACTCTTCTACGTTTTTTACCGGCAAAGCTAAACTAAATATCTGAGAAAATGCAAAGTAATTATAAATAAATCAGAAGCTTGAAACAAGATAATTAGCTTTTTTAATTGCACCATTATACATCAATTAATTTACTGTTTACTTAGAGTTTACGGTAGGATGGGTTCAAATGGGGTAGCGCCTAAAATCTGTGCGAAAAAATCGCACATCGTTTTAGGATAAGAAACCTATGCGAAAAAATCGCACATCGTTTTAGGATAAGAAACCTATGTATTTCAAATGGTCGTAGGATAAAGAAAATCTATAAGAAATAACAGGAAAACATGTCAGCTGTGATGGATAGCA
>JAHZNG010001686.1:0-11071 GCA_027744375.1 Orchesellides sinensis | reverse complement strand
TAAACTTTGTAAGATTTTTTGAATTGAAAATTCACTTGTTCGTAAACTATAAAATTTTGCGGAGAACGCGGAGTTAACACGGCAACCTGTGAATAGCCCCACTATATTGCTGCGTAACTAACCGCATTTTTTGTATGTATTGCAACTTGCAACACTATACTCATATTTTTACTTGATTGCATCACAGCATCATGGGTAAAAATGTGGTGAAAGTAGGTACACCAAACTAAAATCTTCCACACTGCAAAAACCACCAGAGAGTAAGCAATACGTGCAACCAACAGTGTGTATTCATGTTCATAATTTTTCAGGTCATGCCTTTTTTATCTTATTTCTCAACAATTCATGTTGCATTGTGTTTCATCAGATTAATTTTTACCTGCCTTAGGTTTAAAGATTGATTTTTGTGTTTGTGTAAATTATGTATACGGCAGACATCGTCGATTTCAATAAGTAAAAAAGTATTTATTTGCTCTGACTAAAAACTAAAGGAAAAATATTCCTAATATGAAAGCCTTCAGGTTATGTACGTCTATGTTTATCAGATCACAGTCGAGGCTTTTGGTGTTTCCACCAATATTCATTTGTTTGTAGCATACCAACATTCCTGGGGCTACTGCTGGCTGTCCTAATTCTAATATAAATACATAAAATATCAAAGCTTGTTCGGGAAAGTAAAGGGGATATAATTATAATACATATATCGTGTATATTTCCATAATGCTTCTAATTAAAGAGTACTCGTTTATGATAAATGAACCAATTTGTTTGTGAATGAATGGCATTTTATATGAACGGCCGAAAAAATACAGGCTTAAAAGTTAGCGGAACAGTTATTATTTAGTCGTGCATGTTATATACTTTTAGTTTACAGTTAAACGACTCTGTTCTTTTGTCAGTGTCATTACGGCAGGAAAGTTTCCTACTTTCACTCACCCAACAACAATCTGCTCCAAACTAATTTGTAAAGGAAGGGAAAGCTTGTAACGAGCCCCTTTGTGTTGCGTATCAAAATTATGGACATTGTACATAGCCTACCCATGCATGACTTCCGATTATGCATCTCTTTCAGAGTTTATAATATGCACTTCATTAACTTTTCCTGTTTCTCTGTCTCTAGAAACGGGCACGTCGTTTCAAAAATCAGATCTTGTGTGATCTCCATTTCGCTGACGTTGCCCTAATGGAGTGTTCTGATTTCATGAACCAACTTCGATCCTTTAAGCCCCAGAGCTTAGGATGTGCTGTTGCAAGACGGAAATCTTCAACTACGCTTATCTTCCCATTACCACCACAAGCTTGTTCAGGTTTGTACTTAATGTATTTGTAATTTTCAGTGTTTATTTGGTTATGGTACTTGGTTTTAAATTCATTGTCAAATGTTAGTATATACTACCAAGTTCCATTGCTAAATATTATTCTCTTTGGTTTTAGATGAATTTTGTGAGGAGTATCCTCATCAACTGATTCCAACACCTGGCTACTGGATCGAGTGTTCTAGACAGAAGATCACCAATCCGAATACAAACATTTGGGATGAATCTGAGTCAGGTAATTTATGCCAACAATCATTACATTTTCTACCAAATACAAATGCTACTGTCTAATGTAAATACTCAGTTATATATACTCTATGTCGATTCTGAAGCCTCACAGCCCCACATTCCAAAAATATCATATAGTACTGCCAGTGTGAGTGAACTTTAAGCCCCTACAAATGTAAAAAGTTTTTTCTAAAGTTTCATTCACGTGCGGTTTATCAGCACTCATATTAAAACGACTAATCCACATTGTCACTATTTCTGCACTCTACCCTCCCACGCAGCATACTTAGTAAACGAAAATCCTCCGGAGAAAGTAGAACAATAAACGAGAGAATATAAGTAAAAGTAAACGTCACCAGCATGCATGCCAGAGCTTCAGCTACAGAGATATGTTTTCCAAACTCACATTTTACACACAAATACTACTTTTTATTTTTATCATAACAGGCTTACTCCTGTGTTTTACCCAGATGCTCCTCGTATTTCTAGTACTTTACGACACACTGCTAAAACGTAAATTTAAGAAGATGTAGGTACCCTAGAAAGAAAAATTCCATCAGTTTTATCCCAACAAATCTTCCCTCTTCCTTAGTTTGCCACTTATGACTTACATATCTCATAACAGAGAGAAAGAAGTCTGGTGGATAGATTTTAGAGGATAAATTTTACACGGAATACGTCAAGTTAAAAGAATGCCAAAAGTAAGTATAACACATAAATTGAGTCGACACATGTTTCAAATTTGTTTAGAAGTTGAACTATGTGGAAGAAATAACTTCAGATGGAGTAAGTACACAGTAAACTAAGTTACTCATGGTTCATTGCAAAGGAGGCGAAGAAAAAGAATAAAGGAAAAGAAAGCACGGTGAAAGTTATACACACTTTTTACGTGTTATGTGTCTATATTGTTGTTTCGCTCTTTTTCTCCATTCAGATTTTCAAGAGAAGGAGGAAGATTCCAAAGATGAGGAAGATGAAGTGGAAGAGGATATTGATGAAGAAGATGAGAATGAAGATGGAGAGGAGTCTGCTGCGAGTAAAAGGAGAAAGCGAAGGAACAATGCTAATATTCAGGTAAATAATTGACAAGCGCAATATATTTGTATTTATTTTGACGAGAGTTGAAACGTGTCGAGAAAGGGGAATAAAGCTCAAGGCAATATTTAGGTATGTCTTTGAGAAGGAAAAGGGATAGAGCGAGAAAGAAGTAAACATAACAAAACAAAACCTCTCTCCAAGATTTTTTTTCGTTTACAGTATCGTCTAAAAGTATGAGAAAAAAGGGAAGGGAAATCCTGTTCTTTTTTTCCCTAGCTGACTTTAATCTTGATACAAGACAAGTTTGCAAAATCTGTCCTGGTGTAATATTATATTCAAGTAAATATCAGTACATCCACTATATTCAACAAATACATGTATCCAATTGTTTGTCGGAGAATAACGGTGGCGCATGAATAAAATATTTATGAATATGGAAAAAACTGTGTTACACGCAGGAAGCAAAGGAGAAAGTAAAGCTGATTTGGTTATTGTCGAATAAAGTGAAAGTTATGTACGCTACTCATGCATCCTGTACACACATACGGTGATTGGAAAATACTTGATGCAAAAGATACATAGCCAGGAAAAGAAGCCATGTGTATAGAGGTGCTTGAATATGCATAATCTGAGTGCAAATCTCATTTTATAATATGACGCCTGTAGCGGAAGCATGGTTTGCTCGTTGGAAAGTTAGGTTAGAAGACTTTCTAATCCGCTCGGATATGGCATCTATCCCGACAATACAGTTACATACAGATTCAAATATAATCTCATGCCAGATCTAATAATACGTTTAACTTCCAGGCGTCTGTGATGTGTGTTTTAAGGAAAACCTATTGCGTCGGCACCGAGATATGTTGCCGCACGAAAAAGTAAATATGGTAGGTTTGAAGGATAAGCTTAGTCCCGATTTCGAACCTGCTGTTGTTTAAATAAACTATTGAGTTGGTGTTTACTTCAGGCGTCAAATAACCTTCTAAAAATCATAGTCAATTTTTTAATGAAAAGGGAAGTACAATAATTGTTTCAGAAATTTTTCATCAAACTATTTAATCGTACATCATATATAATACAAAAACATGTTTTGATGATAAAACTAAATTTTTCCCCATTTCCTGTTATTGAAAATATTCCACCATACCAACTTTTCAGTATGTATGAAATCTGCCAATCCATTGTTCTTTTAAATAAATTAGTAAGGAGCATAAAAACCAGGAAGAGGGAGGGATACACTCAGTTTATTTGCATATAATGTATTAGGTAGACTGAAACATGTTGCACGTAGGTTGAAAACGGGTGCCCTTATGAAAATTATCGATTGGTGATGCATTCCAATTACGTTTTCAGCATTCTCAACATATTGGGTGCTGATAAATCCAGCACATTATAACATACACAAAGATAAGTGATTCTTGATCTTTTCCTTCCAACAAATTAAAGTATGGAACAAATTACTCTCTTCTCATTCCTCTCAAGAGATTCTAAAGCTTCTGAATTTCTAATGCTCCAATCTAATTTCCAGGCTTGAGTGAACCCAAAATCCGATTGCTTATACATACATGGTTTTTAAGTTACTATTCTCAACTCCAATTTCTCTGCTCCATAATTAATGAGTAATATGTATGTGAATAGAAGCAGAGAACGAGATGAACATCTAACTTTGTTATGTCAGCTTCACTGATCAGTAAAGTATTATTTAGGAGAAAATGCATGTTAAGAGATATACCACCATCCAAGTTTTAACTGGGTAGAGATATTTTTGAGGAGCCAGCATCATATATTGATATTGTCCACAACAGTGAAATTATAATATGAGGCTATAGAGTTTTAGTTCAGCGCATTTCAATACTACCACCTCCGTGGTTCTCTTTTATTCTAGTTCCACTTGATGAGTTTGATAATTGCAAGGTACCTTCTGTGGGGTTTTCCTTGGGTTGATGTGAAATGGATGAGTAGAATTTTGCCTGCCATGATAAAGTCTTAATGTATAGATAAACTGGTCCACACCATTTTCCCGATCTCCAATCTTGTAGATGGGGTTTTTAATAACAGTAGCAGACAAGTTGTATCCCGCTTAAATTCCAATACCAATTGTTTTTATTTAATATTCGTTAAAATTATCACGAGGATAATATTTTTCATAAAAAATTGTCTAGCTAGATGGCTTAAATAAAATCACGTGTAATGCTTTAGTTAACACACGAATGCCTATAGTGCAGTTGACTTATTGTCGTCTTTAAGGAAATATGTAAATTGATAGAATATGTAAAAAGTTTCCTTTGGTTGTAGCAATAACGGGCATAAATATCCTCTGAATTGACTTTTATTGTTGTATTCCTATATTTTATACTCGGCAGGCTTCCGAAGAAGAGGAAGATCGATTCCCAAGAATTTTAGAGCCAACAAAGACATCGATTGAGGAGCAATGGGAGAAGAATGGGGGTTTTGAGCTGACGTCAGTGGAGCAGGAGACGTATGAAAGGTACTTTTTCGGCACAGAACACTGGAATTACTTTACCAATGATGAGGATCTGGGACCTGTCATCCTGTCTTTGAAGCAGGAAACACTAAACGGCAGGGATCAATTCAGGTACGTATATTTGCTTTAGGATGTACGTTTTTTAAACACATCACTCCATTCTTGTAAACCCGTATCCGTACGTTTTATCTCCATAAAGGCCTATGCACTTTTCATATAACACTGCAAGCTCGTGTACGCTTTCTGAAAATTCTTTTGTGAGTCTGAGATTCTTTCTCTAACGTAATCCTATTATACTCCATTTGTTGTCGGGTATAGAATCAGATATCGTGTCTATCGTAAATATTATACTAGTAACTATCGACGGGTCTTTGTCACTTTATGTGATAAAAATTTTATGTCCGTATGTGTTTTTCTGGATTATAATATACATTCAAGAAAAAATTGCCATGCATGTTAAGAATGACATGCTGATGACGTCGCATACATATTATGTATTCGATCTTTCTCTTCTAATCAGCCAACTATGCATATATCAGAATCAGAGGCTCATTCGTTCATAAACCAAAACTTATCTTGCAATTTCACCAACTTTGAAATTTTTGACTATCCACAAACAGATCGGATTGACGGATCACAAAGATCGCTCCTNCCAACTATGCATATATCAGAATCAGAGGCTCATTCGTTCATAAACCAAAACTTATCTTGCAATTTCACCAACTTTGAAATTTTTGACTATCCACAAACAGATCGGATTGACGGATCACAAAGATCGCTCCTAGTCTAAATTTTAGAGGGTATTACCTAACCATGTTGGACTTGGGGAGGTGCATATCTTCAAACTTTATTGAGCAAAAATGTATTTAGCATTTAATTGGAAGAAAAGATTTAGATTTTAGAAATCCTATGAAAATACTAAGCTACATTTTCTTTGTCCACAAAATTTTTCAGATGCTTGAAGCCTTAGTATAATATATAAAGTTTGGAAAACCCCACAAACTTTCTTACCAAACCGGATTCAGCTATACATTCTTTTTTACATCTACGCAACAGAATCAACGTCTTTTTAGGATGATGATATAGCAAATTGATTTGGTCTTTGTCACTGCAAAAAGCTTATGATTGATGGCATGATCGACAATAGATTATAATATTTCTTAATATATGGTAAGCCTTGTTAGTTGTATAGCTCTTTGAATGCTAGGATAATCTATGTATAAAAATACCGACATTAATATAGAACTTGTATGAGTGAATATAGAGAACTTTTCGCTGCTGTCTCAGTCGTTTAGAGAAATTTTAGAAAGTAACAAATTGTCAGATTTAGACTCATGGTACTTCGTATAAAAAGGCTTTGGTATAAATAAGTAGCTTATATGTTGGTAGAAAAAAACAGAATACTCTTAATATATGGTAAGCCTTGTTAGTTGTATAGCTCTTTGAATGCTAGGATAATCTATTTAAAAATACCGACATTAATATAGAACTTGTATGAGTGAATATAGTGAACTTTTCGCTGCTGTCTCAGTCGTTTAGAGAAATTTTATAAAGTAACAAATTGTCAGATTTAGTCTCATGGTACTTTGTATAAAAAGGCTTTGGTATAAATAAGTAGCTTATATGTTGGTAGAAAAAAACAGAATACTACGCAGCTTTCTTGTCCCGTTTTACTTTCTCTGTTTGCAAAAGATCAGGAAAAATTGTGACTTGGTGGAAAATTCCATTTGAAGAAGTTACTTTGATATTATCCTAGTTTCAAACCACAAAGAATAAATTTAAGTAAATGCAAGCACTCTTGGGACTACTTGTCTTATGTTTTCATAATGTATACACTAAAATGACGTGTAGGTATAATTTAAGCCAGATTCGTTGATACAAGAAGACATGTTATGATGATGACAAGTGGATATGTTTTCATAAAACATCATAATGCATACACTAAAATGACGTGTAGGTATAATTTAAGCCAGATTCGTTGATACAAGAAGACATGTTATGATGATGACAAGTGGAGCGTAAACGTTTTTAGGCTTCAGCTACATACATAATATTCAGTGTAGCGACAGTCATGTCATATTTCACTGATTGAGTTTAGTCAGCCATACTGTCAGCTATTTGACATGCTTCACCAGGTTATTAAACGATAAAACTTTGTATACACAATCATAAGCGCACAAAGTACAGATGTATAACATTACTTTGCTGTTAAAATATTGATATTCATATATGGATATGGCATGTTTCTAAAATATATGCCTTACACTACTTACAACGTAGTAGTATTGCATATGAAATGTTGGCGCATGCAATAACTAAGCTAGGGTAGACAGTAAAATGCCATGCGAAATGCAGTTGGTTTAGCCTCTTATGATAATGATTCAATTAACTTGTGGAAAAACAAAGAGACGAGAGGCGAGAGTGCTTTTACCAGATTAATTTACAGCCACATGCAAGCAAAAGTTAGAAATCAAGTGCATTAATGCTTGTTTTCCAATCGCGATTCTCGCAATATACATACGTATGGGAGAATCAAGGTCACTTGATACCCCCGAGTTCACGTATCTGTTTTGCCAGGCTGTATCCGTTTATTTGGTATCTGTTATATCGTAATATCCGTTGTCGGCTGTGTAAATAAAGCTAAAATTTTAGAGTGGACCTTACATTAGAAACCATATTACCTATGAGTAATTGCATTATATTTTGCGTTTTTGTATCTTTCACTTCAGCCAGTCCTAGAATTATTATTAGGTTATAAATAGTGTGGTTAAAAAATGGCCATGCGAATTATACATTCCGGTTCACAGCACCGGATGGTGTTATTACCTGCTTAGATGGTGGATGGTGTTATTAAAAAGTCAGGCTAAACCGTCACTGTTGCTGTTCAATTTGTATATCTAACTATATCCAACGTATATACTTACTTCCTCGAACTGTGTCCTACATATTCTTCTTTGAGAATTTCGCGGATAAAATTGATACTGTTTGAAAATCCTACCACATCCGTAATAATCAAACGAGTTAACGAACTTGTGGGTTTACTTTAACTACACAAGTCCCAGATAAAAAAAAATATGCTTAGAAGGGAGTCTGTTTTTGCTGTTTTATCATGATGGGAACGCAATAGACTTTAAAGAGTCAACACTATCATGTACATACATAATGATAGTAAATACTAACTTGGTATTTGGCAAAGCCAAACAACGATTCGCCGTTAGGGTATGGAGAAGGGAGGGTGTAATAGAACGTTGTAAGTCTCAACGGCACTCAACTGTTGAGAACCGCTTTCCAATGAAGCTTTTTGAGAGAAAAGTTGTGATCTGCTTTTGTTCCTGTTATACAATCATATCGTAGAAGAAATGTACCTTTTATACAAAGCATGCATACTATTAAGTACCATCATAGAAGTGTTCGGTGTAGTTAATCCAAGTTTGAAAAGCCGCAGGCTAAACTCCCAAGTTAACTCTGGGCATGCATATTACCTACACACCATACACACACATACAAATCTCCCTCAAACTTTTGTCAGTGAACAAAATGGCGTGTGGCATGATGTAACATAACAAAAGAGAAAGTGAGCAGCAATTCACTAGACTTGTGTCCTTGCATGAATTTATGCAGAGGAGAGAAAAAGTTCTTTTTTCAAAAAGTTGACCAGAAAGATTGGAAGCCTTAGGAGGTTTCATCATCATCATCGTCCTATCTCTTTCCTCTTTTGAGGTTACTCTAGCTCAAAGTTTTGTTTATGAAGGTGCCCCTATCCAAAACACAGACGTTACGTAAGGTACTTATGTAGTTTGCCTGAATTTTGTTTAAACCTAAACCTCCGTCGCAGCTAAGTACATGTGTGTAACATGAGATGACAGCGTATTGTATACCAGGAATTTACATATTATTTGGGTGTTTGGTGCAATATTGTTCCTTACAAGCGTGATGTTTTACCAAATGCTTTTCACAAAATCAGAACTTTATTTTCTGCCTTGTATGTAAAGTTCATTTATAAACGGAAATCGTTCAGATTAATTTTAGTTTTAAAATATTACTTTGTCTTCAATCCTGAAAGGCAGTAATGGGGTACAAAATGATGCATGAATTGATCAATAGTCAAGTAAGTATTTTTCCGTAGTGGAAAAGAACGCAAGTCAAGTTTTATAATGCTCAAAACATTTAAAATTTGATTTTAATACAGTGGTTGGTTTTATGCATCTATTAGATCCGTATCATAAAGTATGTTATTCAAGTTATGACTGTTTTTTATCTGTGAGACTCAAAGGGGTTTTCAGCGTTACCCTTTATTTTCTCTGATTCCAAACATCTTACGTACATTTTTTCTTCATCTTTACTGCTCATACATAGAGCAGACGATACGTTGATAATACTTCATCTCTCCAAATCGATTTATGCACGTGAAGTTGAAATACCTACCTATACATACAAGCGGCGTCTCGTTTAGGTCGTTTGCCTGAGTTTTTGTACTTATTCAGCTTTTGCGTAATGCTTTTGTGTATTCTTTGTCTGACATTATTATGAGGGTGAAAGTCCTTCCTAAGTTTCTTAGGTATTGTTGCTTGCTCATCCTTAATCATGTATCGCATACGATTCTTACGAAAAGCTGCTGTCTTGAAATGTAATGCGACATCTTAAATAAAACTTTGAGGAAAAAACGACGATAAATAGCGTTTGACGGAAAGTTGGACTGGGGCCGTGTGGTATAAATACTAACTTTACTTAGTTTATGTTGGGATTATGATACCGTTTACAAGGCATAACAGATTTTACAGAAGATAAGTTTCCCGTGTTTCTTAATTATATTTAGCGCCAACCAGCCAACTAATGTACTGTTATAAATGAATACGAATATGAATTTGAGCTTTACGAGACAACGTGAGCTTTCCAAAGGCTGATTGCATATGTATATTTGGACGATGATATGTTAAAACTAATACGGATACGGATGATATTTTTTATAAAAAAAAGTCCCATCAATCAATCAGTGTTGTTTACTTTTTGCGGGTAATGTCTAAAATGTATGTATTATATGGATGCAATGCTAACACGTAAACATTATTTTTTCCAATAGTCCTGCTCCTAGCCAATAATAGTCAATACGTATAGTATTCTGTTACTGTGCTGTACTTGCTACTCTAAAACGAATACGATGTAAAAGGTCACACAAAGAAAGGTATCATGTTTATAATGGACTCACAATCAGTGCACACAGTACAGTATCCGATATCAACGAACACAATATACCTGGTTGATGCTTTCAACCCAAAAAGTTTAGCAAACTTCATTCAGCCAAAAGTGAGCCCAGATTTATTCATACAAAATATTTTCTCCGTTTTATACGTAATTTAGTAGAAAAAGTCAAAGTATAAAAACACATGCTTGTGCACGTGTATATAGTGGCTCTTAATAAAAGAAGTTATTGCTATAAGATACCTCTAGAAGAAAAAAACCTCCTTTTTAGGGAGAAGTTGAACTTCAAGATAAAAAGTTGCTGCAAGCATGAGGATGAGAACGGAAATTGTATTTCTTTGAAAAGAAATATCATTGACTTTTTTACTCAGTCACGCTGCCTAGCATAATGTATGTATTCAAATGCACCTTTCCCCAACCAACCTTTTCACTTTATCTGAAAGAAACTACCAATATTTTCTCAAGCTATTCATGGTACCTAATTTAATGCATCCATTATGCACACATCATTTGGATTAACCCGGACCACCGTAAATACTTTTTTGTAAGCATGACATATAAGCTAAATTATGTTTCTTTTCAAAAGTTGTGAGTTTCAACATTTCTACTATTTTTACAAAAGAAAAAATACATAAATTTTATGTTTAAAAATGTGTACTATTGCCCAACCCTGTAGCTGGAAGAGGAATTATACCTGTCCAAAAAATTACCAATGTTGATTGAAAATTGTATTTCATATTTAAAACATCCTAGTCAAGGCAAAAGAAGTATGCATGTCTGTGAAATCATGTGAAGAGGGAAAAGGTTG
>JAHZNG010001685.1:0-25810 GCA_027744375.1 Orchesellides sinensis | reverse complement strand
TATATGAAAACAAAATAGCGTCACTCCTCTCATCGACCTTTTTGCTTTTGAAACGGATACAAGTTGAAGAGAAAGACATAATATTATGCATGCATGCTTTGAATAACTGCAAGTATAATAAAAATATATACTATGCAAACCTTCACCCGCAAAAGCATATTAATACAAAGGAAATAAACCAGAAAAATTTAATTTGTATGCAACTACGTTCTTTTAACCTTTACAGTAAAATTTTCAACCTTCTCTCTACTTTTGCGATTTGGACATGTGACGAGCTGATATAGAGAGAAAAAAGTCGTACAGTTGATTGGTATCGATCGTCTTCTTCGAATGGATACTCATAAAAAGGGGATACTCTAGAATTTAAAACAACTTGATGGTGAGTTGTTGTTTGTTTTAAATCACTATTATATTACTACGAAGTGGCATAGTTTTAAAACATTTACTTAGAATAGACGATACAGCGACAAAAAACAGGACATATATAATATATTAATAATTAAAACAGGATATTTGTCGTCACATATGCATATAATCTCTTACACAGAGATTTTTTTCCTTGTGTTAGTTTTTTTTGAAAAGTTCTTGGCCACTGCTCAAAGTAACATTCCTCCAAGTTGGCTGAATGAGTTGGTGAAATAAAGCCAAGTTCAATTTTTTGTCACAGGAGAGAACACTCTCATCTTTATCATCATCAACGTTAAGGCAGCAATAAAAAATACTTTTTTTTATTTTAGAGACTGACGACTTGAGGAAATTACAGTAGTCTCAAAGGATATTTACAAAGTAACATAGCAGATATCATTCAGCTTGTTTTAGCGTAAGAAAAATTTAATTACTGAAATTATATTGCTGTTTTGCAATTTGCCACTAAGAAGGAGTAAATACGAAATGGGATTTTGTCACACGTACATTCATGACATCAGAGAGTAGGATAAAAAAGAGTAATAGGTATGTATCTTGAAATAGTCTATAGAGTCTAAATGGAACCGCAACAGAAAAGAAATTTTTTCGGATAAATTGGCTATACGTTACATAAGAAAAGTAGTAGACTTGCGGTGACGGTCGTAGCAAGACAGGCAATTGTTGTCCTCTGATCTTTCCTCGAAGGTCATTGTTTATTCCGAGACTAATCATGTTTTACTTTTGTGATATTCTGGAACAGGAAGATCCGTTTTGAGAAATTAGAGTTCCAAAGTTTTCATTTTTAACATGTCATTCGGAATTTCGGTGATAAACAAGTATTTCTTGTCTGATCTGGATACAATATAAGCAGTATTTTGGGAATGATTCTAATAGATAAAGTGAAAATTAACTATATAAATTCGGTCAGCAATAGTATAGCTGTCGCATTTGCAGAAAAAGCCTTGTATTTGCTCTCTCAAAAGAGTATTCATTGTGATTGGATTACTCTACGCAAATTGAAAAGTTTAGGTATAAACTAATTACCAAGTTTTATTTACTTGTTTACGGAAATAAGCTGTCTAACCCCATCCTTTCGCAAAAATTCCGTGCATATTCTACTCTGAACTCTTTCCCATCATTGCACTCCTTCTTTCTTTAGTTGTTGTTACTTGGATCATTATACTTTTTGATCTTTGAATTACAAAGTAAAACAAAATATTCTGCATCGCTTTCTTATTAATGAACTTTGACTGCGTTTTACTGTTGTCTCTGCAAATATCACATTGTCCTTTTAGACTTTGAGTTATGAAGCAAGTGTAGATGAGAACAAAAAACAAGATAAATATCTGTCACACATATGTTTCACTATAAATAACAACTAACCAAGTCATAAAAACAGTCTTTATCAATAATACCTACAACGCATCATACGCAATATAACTTATACTCTTCATTCCAGCAAGAGCAAAAGTAAGACATTTCAGAGTTGCCAGCTCGTAAAAACAAACAATAACCTACATTGTACGTTCATTGTGTCCATAGTCAGACCTGTTAACTTGCAATCTGTAAACAATCTAATTTACTGCAACACTAATATTAAGCGAATTTGTTTGTATACGCCCCAGTCTAATTAAGAAAAAAAATCAAGGCATGAAACAATAGGAAATCATCATTACTGCAGGCACATTACGTAAATCCAATATTCTGCATAATATGTAAGAAACCAAGAGAAGAGAATGTGCATTTAAGATCTTCCAAAAAACCCATCAATATGGCATTCATAATCCTATAACGGTATACACATTGCAAGTAACTGTGGCGCAGACAAGGAGGCAACAAGATAAGAGAAACACAACGAGTTGTCACACAAAAAGAGTTCATTTAAAGAGTGTATGTGTACATTATAATCTCTGTGGAAAAAAGGCTTGCAACTTACTTTTCCAAATTATTTAGAGCGAGTATACGCCAAAGAGTTCTATAAGAGCAGAGACCGTCAAACAAATCACATGAGCCAGCACGTATTACCCAGCAAAGAGTAAAATTACATTGCTGCTTATAACCAGGAAATTATCATATTTTTGGGAACTGCTCAATTTGCCATTAGATATTTAATCATTAATATTGAATATCAAATTCTAAAATAGAGCAGTCACAAAATAAATCGTAATAGCCAAGTTCAAACACCAGATTAGTAATTTGAGTCCTGAAAATAAATAGTACTTTTGCTCCAGAATTGTCCGTGTATATGGAAAAGGATGCATGGGAAGTACCTAGTGATCCAATTTGAATGCGTGAGATATGGTCTTTGTACATAAAGAAATTCAAAGAAAAAAAATGTGCCATTAATCAGAAATACACAAAGAGTGTGTAGAAAAGTCGTATGTTGTATAAACAAAAACAAACGAACTTAACAGTTCTTTTATGCGCTCTTAAGTTCTTATTATTTTGCAAGGGGAAATTGTGTTTAAACCAAGATTAGCACAATATTAGCTGCGCAAAAGTGAAAAGAAGGTTGAGTTTTTATTGTGACAACTGTATTGAAAATCCTCAATTCTAGTAATTGTATCTTGAAATTTCAAAAACACAATTGCAATTTCCTTTTGAAAATACTTTAACATATTGTTCGTAATACAAGTTGTGGCATTTTTGCACATGAATACAAATTTCACCAAACATAAAAAGTTGCATTTTTAATCGCATGACATCACAAATCACAAGTAGTACATATATTAACAAGATAAACATTAAAAAACATAATCATAACACGAGGAAAGAAAAAAAAGTTGCGGAAAGTCACGCTCTAGTTGGTTCCCACACTTCTTGGAGAATTGCAGATAAAAAACCAAGTTCCAATAAATAACAAGACAACCTTAACGCTCTAAAGTGTGAGGTTATCAAAAAGAAGGAACGACGAAGTAGGTATAATAATTGTTTTCTTCTCATTTGTTGGGGATCAGAATGGAATGTACCTAATACACATTCCACCACAACAGCTTTGTGACGTTTCACTTGTGATCACGATGATGACGAGATTGCAAGGACGACGACGCTGAAAAGCTCTTCCACTTCCAGATAAAAAGTCCAGGAATACAGTGAACTCCACGGTCAGAAATGATTTGGATGCGGATGAGAGCACCGACAACAAACCATTTTGCTATAGCTCCTTCTTGACTTAAACATACACGCAGTTTGCACATGTGTATTAGATAAATGGATTTGTATTTTTTAAACTTGAGTTATTCGATGCAGAATCGCTGAAGTAAAGACTCAGGACATTTCCACAACGTAAGAGCGGAAGAAGCTTGGACGGCTAATCATGACCAACCTTTTGTATTTAAGGAAAGCACAAGTGACATCGACTTCTGCATACTTTTCTGCGTTAATCAATCTCATCGTTCCTAGAGCTGTGGCTGCTGGAACTTTTCCTCATATCTTCACTCACTCAACAGAACAACTTCTTTGTTCATCCAGCAGCACCCAAAGCCAAGCTAACTGCAGTGCGAGTGAGAAACTATTTGGTAAACTTTTTAATTGGGACTACTATCAACTCCAGAGAACAATGAAAGTGTTTAATAATAATTTAAGTAATTACTACAATAATTGGTGTTCTAATAGTAATAATTATCGTGAGCAAGAAAAAAAGGATGTCAGTGAACAATCAAGGATTTTTGCTGATGATCTGATTAATCAGTAAATTATTTGGGTTTCAATTTTTATATTGTTCGCGAAGTGTTATAAATCTGGTTGTGCATTGTTTAAGTACTTATGACAAATTCGGAAACGAAAAGGAATCTCAAAAGCAATCATCCGTTTAAAAACCGGTAAGTATTTCCAGAGCTAAAAAATATTATTTTTAAATTTTTAAATAAGCATTTTAACATGAGTTTAGTCGAGGTTAGTTCCTATCATATCGCACCTTTATCTGTCTGAGGTTAAGGCTGATTTTTATCGCTTGTTAGTCTGCATGTCTCTCTATCATTTTCATTATCGTTTATTTCAATCATCTGGTCTCGAGGTATTTTGGAGGTGATTTGGACTGAACTGGAACTGGAAGGATGAAATAGAGTGCGTTCATGCATGAATAAATGTACTTATCATTTAGAATGGCGAACGTGAACGATAAGATGCATTAAGTTATGAATTTGCACATGTGTAGTTTGGCTGTTATGAAAATGAATGGTGATGATGCTGACATTTACTATTACAATGAGGTTCGGACAACGGCCTATACTGTTTACTGTCATATAAAAATTAAATAGGATGAAAAATGCAAAGGCAAGATTTTTTTCTCCATATTCCGTAAGATATACTTATAAATAAAGTGGTAATACGTGTGTAAATGATAATGATAGTCATGATCACGATATAAGTGTCAGAAAGGTTATTAGGTGTCAGAAGAATGCTTTGCATTAAGTAAATCTATGCCGATGCCTATTTTTCGTCTGAATATGAGTTTTTAAGTACCTTGCATTACGCCATTCTTGCATGTAATCAAATCAGTAATCAGCATGCATTCTTGCATACTCACTTATATTAATGTTTTTTCTGGACATGTGTTTATACCTAAAGTTTACATGACAAAATGGTAAAAGAGACGAATTCAGTAGTTTGGAATTAAAATGAGATCACTTTTCTGCTGTCATTGTCAATCTTGTCCAGACTACTGGATTTTACAATCGAAGAAATAAGATCCAACTTCAGAAAATGTTCACAGTTCAAGCAATAATACAAGCAATTCCGTTGTGGAGCCAAATAACATTCTTCGCTCGTAATATTTTTAATTATTACTTTCAGCTACATTATTCTTCCTGTTTCTTACCCAGCAATCCAACATATGTATTCAGCATCAATCAAGTTGATGATTTTTTAAAATTACTTTTTCTTTGTAATCAACCATGCCCAAAACATATATCAAGTGTAACAGATTCATGCCGCAGACCACCTTGAAGAGAAGGCCTGTTCATTCTATTCATTCAACTAACCGTATTTGCAAAGAAAAAAATTGTACACTTTAATAAGAAAGGCGTATGAAAAAATGTTTTATTCATTGTGGAAAAAGTCGCATTTCTTATTAGACTATAAATATCCTATGCAAACGCGGACATGTGACGTATTTATTTAATCCAATTCCTTCCCCAATTGTCCGTTTGTTTTCCCAGTCAAGAAATTAGCCTACAGGTTACTCTGTATTATTCAAATGGGCTTAAAATTTAATTTAGGCCATGCTCATCAATCCTGGCTAGTGTGAAGTGAATGGTATATGGGCTGAATTAAATTAACAATTAAAATGGTGTAATATGTGGACGCATGAATGTCTCATTTATTTTCAGACTTGATCCTGAATTTTGTAATTCTCTTTTCTCACCATCACATCACTCACTCTCAGTCTCAAGTGTGTTACTTATTGTGATATGTTTAATGATATTTTTATATACCTTAGGGTAATAAATAAAACACTAAACTTCATATGAGTTTACTAGGCCAGTGGAACTAAGTAAACACAAAATAAGCGAAGAGAACAAGAGCTAAACATGGAAACTTTTGTCTGCAATGTCGTATCGTAAAATGTATGTTATAACTTGAAAAAATTATATGTACGCTCTAGGCATAAATAAATAAAGCTAGTTGGAAGTCATGCATCCATAATTTACAGAGTGATTAAGTACACAAAACTGGAAACATGCTTTTTTCAATTTTTCGTTCCAACATAACCTTCAACATTAAGCTTGACCAAATTTCGTACAATATCTTCTTTTTTATTCCTAATTTGCGTTTTCAGGCTTACGGGCTTACATAGTACAACATGAAATTTGTTTAACTGGGATATTGGATGCTGTAAAGAGATGATGGTGAAAGCTGTAAGTTGAAAAATTGATAAAAACCTAAAATGGATGGCAGAATTGCCGAGTACTGCTTCACATAATTTTCCAGCTTTACATCTCTCTGAGCTTTATATACCATGTGCATATTCAATGAACTCATTTTACTAACTCCTTTGTATTAGAGATTACCTGGAGAAATTTTTGGGTACTTCTACAATATGTATGCATGTTCATTATGTCGGTGTTGTAGTACGATTTTTATATATTTCTTGCATGTACTTATGGTCGGTTTTTTACAAAAACCTGTTTGAAGTTACATTTTCCACGCTAGTTACTTCTCTGGGAATGAATTTTCAAATGGAAAACGATTCTGTCTGCCTTCAGTCACCCGAATCCCAGATCTAATAAAATTTTCAGTTTAATCTTTACCCTTTATGAAGCAAAGCATATATTATGAGGCTTGAATTCTGCCATGATGTTATAGCTTATAACTGTATTATCATCATGTATATTACAGTCCACCAGTTCGACTAACTTGTCTACGTCATTTAGTGATATCAAATGGAATGAATTTTAATGTTAAGCAGGTCAACTTAAGTTACTAATGCCTTGGAGGGCTCATATAATTTGAATTTTATTATGCTTTCTTTTTTATGGTTGTCAGAAGTCAGGCATAACAATGTGGATTTTTGTTTGCTTCCCTAGGTACCCCTTTTTTATGACATTTTCGCAAAGGAAATGAAATCCCGGACAAAATATCTTAAACAAAATAAATTAAAAGACAAAAAGACTTGAATGAATGACGCGACTAAAAGTTGAGTGACGTGTGCAACAAATTTCAAGTTAAAATAAATTTTTGTCAGGGAATGCCAAATACGAATAAAGATGGTAGCATGGTTGGAATGGATCATTGTAGAATTTCCTCAATCGAAAGCAATAGCAGTACTCTTGACAACCCCGTCGCCCATTCATACTGTGAAGCATCGGGAGGGGGTGGGATGTCTTCTTCCTCATCGTCATCTCGTGGGGGGCCACAGCTCTACAGCCAGAGATCCCGAGGGAGTCACAGTAGCAGTTGCGGGGGGCAAGACGACTGCATTATCCCTACGGGTTGCACCACAGAGGCGGAACCACTTCTTCCTTTGTCATCAGCCGAAGATACAAAGAAGGCATCTGCTCACGTTAACAAACTCCACTTTGAACTTTTTGACCACACTCACGGGGAAGGTCATGGTCAGCAAGAGTTCAGTGAGGTTGAAGAAGAAGAAGAAGAAGAGGACGAGAATGAGCAGCTATGCGGAGATGATTCTGAAGACTATGGTAGAAGTACAACTGTAGAAAAGTTATCCTCAAGTATGATGGACGATGAAAAGTTGATTCCCAGAGGAGATAAAATAAATTATGAGAATGCTTTACAATCCACGAAGGGATCTAACCATACAGTCTGCTCATCTTCATCTTCCACATCAACAACCTCCTCCTCTAAGTCTTCGAAAAAGTCTTCCAGATCTATTGGGAAGTTGGGGAAAAATAAGAATAAAAGACTACGACATTTGTCAACCGATACGGATGACACGTCGGACCTTTCAGCTTCACTGGAACCACCTGATGGTGGTTGGGGGTAAAAAATTGGATTACAATTTGTAATAGGACATAATGAAGTTTTTAGAATATTTTATGGATGTTTGAAATTTAATCTGATTTGATTTTGCAGATTTTCACAGAGTTTACAACTTACTTTAAACAGTCTGAATCAACTACTGCGTGGATCGGAAGTTTACTGGCAGCCATGCCACTTCTCAGTGGACCTGTAGCATCCTGGCTAACGGATAGATATGGATGTAGGAAGGTGACAGTTTTTGGTGGCCTTCTTGCTGCATTCGGATTTTTTTTATCTTCATATACAAGTAAGTACACCATTTTTACAAACGCCACATGTTTTAAACAAAAGTATATTTAACATATTTAATTCATTACTTTTTTATTTGTTTTAATAGCGTCCATTTACGTTTTGATGCTAACATTTGGTGTCATCACTGGATTTGGTCTGTCTTTGTGTTACGTTGCTGCAGTTGTAATAGTTGCATATTACTTTGAAAAAAGACGTTCTTTGGCTACTGGCCTGTCCGTCTGTGGAGGTGGTATAGGAACTTTTCTTTTTGCCCCATTATGTCAGTACCTTATAGGTAAGTATCTAGTAGACTAAAATGAAAAAACTTCCAAATATAAGATAAGTGAACATAAGATAAGTTTATGGAACGTATACAATTAACCCTTTTTAGACGGTTATGGGTGGCAAAAAACAACAAGAATATTTGCTGGAGCCTTTCTCATCTTATGTGCATGTGGCATGCTTATGATCGACTTGGAATGGTCCAAGAAAAAGAACAAAAGCTCAAGCAATAACAATTCCAATAATCACACGTAAGCGGAATTTAATCATTAATGCTTCTTTGTTGTTTATCAGAGAAATGCTGGGTAAACAAATTGCAAATTAAATGGGACAGCATGAACGTAATATTTCCTTTGGATCTCTTTTTCAGTTTATCCCACCATGGATGCAGCAACAACCACTCTTGTTCCAACAATCAACAATCTGACAAATTAAATCTGGCAAGTAAAGGGAATCGAAGGTGCAATTCAGCAATCTGCATCCCTACTTTTGTTCAGGAACAAGAGAAACGTGAAAGACGTGAGAGACGTCAGCGGTACTACAGTTGTAACCAAGATTCAGGGAAAGAGGATGGTGGAGCACCAGTCAAACAGGATATTTTTGTGATTGATCAATCTTCCCCAGGAGGAAAGCAAAACAAAACAAGGAAAGTTAAGACGAGGCTGGCGCAAAACAAAGATATTAATAGTGACTTGTACGGTGTATCTTGTGGCACCCCTTTGCTTCCAGATAGTGGAACACTGGAAAATAAAAAGTCTTCAAGTGCCATTGTTTCTAGTGGTTTTGGTACGGTGATGTCTTTAAATACTACTGAAAATAATGGTGACAGTGATGTCAGTGAGAATAATCCTTCTCAAACAGATCTCCAAGAACAGCTATTGCAGCCAGAACTGAAAATAATTCCAGAAGAAAAAGACACGCAACAGCAGCAGCAAAATCATATATCTTCGCCAATGATGAATCCTAGTAGTAGCCACGGTTGTAGTAATACTAAAGCTAATGCTAACGGCATTAGCTACAACGCAGAGATTGACATTGCTCAGAATAAAGTCCCAACTTCGTCTGAAACCCCTATTGCTCTGACTGACTCTTTAGCAAACTCTAATAATAATAGTAATCCTCGTGATCTTCAATGTAACTTTAATAACAATAACAACAGTGATGACGGCAAGTTCCCACTCGTAGATACTTCAGCTTCCACCTCAGACCCAAAAGATAATAATAGTAATCTGACAAACTACCACAATTATGTCTCCAGTCAAAAACACCATCATATCCAGATGAGCAACAATTGCAGCAACAATGATAGCAATAATTCTAGCATTAATAATCTTAATAGCTACAACACTAGTCGCAGTAATGGAGTTATAAGGAATAATAGCAACAATAGCAGTAATCGTTTTAATCTTCAATCCAATAATAATAATTCGGTTAGTAGCTTCACGAACGCCACGATGATGCCTCCTCCCACAGTCCCGAATGGAATTCCCACGATTATCATTCCTCCTGCTCAACAAATGAAACAGTCTGTGAATAATGGGAAGATGGATTTGATTAACAACATGAGGTGAGGCTGGAAAGAATGAACACGAAATTATATAAAATGTAACAAACAATAAGTAAAAGTTATTACTTGCGTGTATGGATAAACTTTATCTTGGAGAAAGGGGGAAATCTGGCTAGTAAATCTTGAAAACTCACACAGCCATCAGATAACCCATTGTATTTTTTTTCTATTTTTCAGATGCCGTTCTGTAATCCATAGGCATTCACTAACTTACCGTGGAGCTGTGCTTAACTTAAAACGGTACCGACTTCGTCCTGCCAGCTCTTGCCCCGATATCATTTCCGTTGCAACGTCAGCGGATGGTCGTGGTTCTTTTGTAAGTTTTGACATTTTGCATGTTGAAAGCTCATTAGGAGAAAGGGATTATGCCAATTTTTATGAAGAATAGTTTTTTGATTGATTTATTTTTTTTTATTGTTTTCTTAGGTGTTGGCAAATTTGTTTGGTGATTTTTGTCGCTGGGTTCAAGACGTGTGCGAATGGGACAACTTAATGAATACCCCTTTTACGCTATTTATCTTATCCAATTTATTGTTATATACCTGGTAAATATCATTACATATAACTTTTTAATACCATTAATCTTAATATTAATAGTTAATTTTTAAGATATCATGGGTAACATTTTTTCATCACAATTTCAGGTATGATGTACCGTATATGTACCTGCAGACTGCTGCCGTACGTCATGGTTATTCTGAAGACTTTAGCTCGTACCTCATCTCTTCAATAGGATTATCTAATGTAGTTGGAAATGTGAGTTAAATAAAAAAAGAGCGTCTGTCAAAAACACAAAAGGAACTTAAAACATATTATCATTTTTATATTTGTTTTATTTGAACTTACAGGTTCTTTTAGGATATATGGGTGATAAGAAATGGGCAAGTGCGACAATAGTGTACGGTGTATGCATGATACTTTGTGGTGCGACCACTGTTTTCATGCCCTACCTGATGGAACATAACTATTGGTTATTATTCACTATTTGTGGGGTTTTTGGTCTGACGATTGCAGCCAATTATGCTTTGACTTCGGTTATTCTTGTCCAGGTCAGCAAAAGAGAATTACTTGAAGCTTATAAAAAATCATTTCAGTAATTATATATGCAAAAAGTTTTATTGAAACAAACTAAAGCATGTCTTTTCTGTGATTGCATTAGGTTGTCAGTTTGGAAAGGTTCGCTAGCGCATACGGACTACTATTGCTTGTTCAAGGAATCGGGAATTTAGTTGGACCTCCAATTGCAGGTAAATTACTAATGCAAACGTTATGCCAGCTAAGTACGGTTGTGGGGAGCTAATGAATTGAGGAGCTAAAAATATTTTCTTTTTAGGTGTGATATCTGACATGACTGGGACCAACACTTGGTCGTTTATCGTGGCTGGTGTTGGAATTTTTCTTTCAAGCTTCTTCGTACTTGCTCCAATTTTTCAGAGAGAACTGGAACCTGATAGCGGAGACCAAACTGTGGGAGTTGGTCACAACGACACAGTCTAAACTTAAAACAATATACTAGGTACTTTTTCTTGTTGTTCAGTGTTCTCGGAGATTCGCAGTAAACTCACTTTAATTGTATATGTATCACGTTTAGTTAATATCCGCAGTAAGAAGACTTAAATAATTTACGATTACGAAGATAGTTTAAGTTTATATGTGATGAACATTACTTGTTACTATATTTTAATTATTATTGTCTGCAAACCATAAAGCTCCGGCACAACTTTCTATGGCGCATCAGTGCCATAACTAAAGTATGTATTATGCATTGTTATTGATTATAGAATAAAGCACCCTCACCCTCAACTCTTCAACGATTCCCTTCTATAGCTCATTTATTATTTTCAGGTGCTCTTGTGAATATACATAGTCTTATATTGTATTATAACTGTCAGTAAGCTATTCAAATTAGCCAGTTACAAATATCGACAAATAATTTTAAGAAGCAGCACCTGGAAAATTTCTAGTTCTATTCAGACTCCATATATTCCTTACCATTGTAAATTGTACTTTAAACTTAATTTACATGATTCGAAAGTTTTGTATTGTGTATTTTAAATAATGATCAATCAATACGTAAAAGAAACGTCATTAACAATACTTATACCTTATGAATCCTCTAGTTTGAGAGATTTTCAGATTCTTCACATCACAAAAGTGTGCTTAATCTGATGCTCAGTTAATTATAATATTGTTGTTGTTGTACTAATAGAGTTTCTTAATTAATATTCAAATTAACACAATTCGCGATACTCACATACTTCTTTGTCTTAAATATGCATCAGTAAGAATGGGGAGGTGGGTGTAAAGGAAGTCTATATAGTAGCCAAGTGTCATGAGACATTATATAACTAGGTGCATGAGAGGTGAATATAGACTTGAAAACTATAGCGTTGTATAGACAAACGTACAGATTAGAATGGTTTTGATGGTAATACAACCATCATTCAGTCATTACGAACAAGAGTAAACTTTCTCGTACGTGCGAGCTGCAAAATCGACAGCTTTACTACCTTTGCTTCTTTAATTAAAGTAAACCATATTGATATAATCTTTAAAGAAAGCGTTATTTTATAAACGAAGCATTAATAAAACCGTTGACAAGTAATACTTACCTTGAAGATATTGACTGATGACCTGATCCACATTTTTGTCCTTTGTCCTAAGTCACAATCCCAGTATACAATCTTAGCCTGTTCCCTTTATCATTGAAAGGATTTTAAAAAGCCAGATACTAAACTATCCTTCTAATAACCAAGAAAAGACATCGGTAAAATTAATTGTTTACAGCTGATTAAAATATATCCAGTTGTGTATCTTGTAGGCAGATTTTTTCGTCAAAATCAATTGTAATTTGTTTGTTTGTAATACGTTACGAAAATTCCATTGACCCATTAATCAGAAAAGTTAAACAAATTGCAGTTGTTAAATAGTACACTATTTCAGAGGTTTAAGGTTTTTATTGAACCTAATTTTTTAAAAACTAAAAGTTATGAATACTTTGCGTTTTCCTTCGAAAGACCAAAAAATCTTCAATTGTATAGAGTTAAACTCACACTCCTCACCCTTTTCTTGATACCCTTTACTCGGAGTTCTTGTATTCCTGCTCATGTGCAATTTGTTTTCATGCAAAAAAATTTTCTCATTTTACAGGAGATATTCAAATATTGTTCTTGCAAGCACAATAATAATCCTTATCTTTAGCAATATACAGAAAAAAATTGCATCTTTTATGCATATTGGTTATGTGTTTGTGGTCGAGTATCAAAGACTAGAATTTGAAACTGGTTATCTCGAATATGTGCAAAAAACGGAAGTGCTGAGCAATGGGAAAGGGGATTTTGGTAGACTGACTTGCGTAAAGGTCAGTGTACATAGGTACATAGATGAAGAAATATCATACAGATAAGTATTATGATATTTAAAATAGTACAGACAAGCGGATCGTTGCAATTTAGCGTAATACGCAATTAGAATGTATCAGAAATAGGCCAAGGTAAAATAATTATGAGACATGGGATAGTTACAACTGAAGCACACTTTATAGAATGGGCTATTAACCAATCTGGTAGAGTTGGTACTTAGGTTTCTGTTAAGTGTAAGAAAGACAAAAAAGTTGTTCTATTGTGAAGAAATGAATTGAAGAACGATTGCGCTTAAAATCTCCTGAAGAAATACATATAAAAAAGGTAATCAATTGGGTAGAGTTGGGATAAAAGGTCGGGGTGACAAAGATGATATGAAAGTCGAGAAAGTCAATTTTTGTAAAACAATATATATTTTCAATCTCTCGCCTCGTTTACGCACTTATCCTTTTGTTATGAATATGAATACATATTATTTATGAATTTAAGATAACACAGAATGTAAAAAATTATATAAAGAAAAATAAAATTTACTCGCTTGATCTCAATGAACTTTGTTATTTATTTACAGTTAAAACCACGTAAAATAAAATTACATCTTAATTTAATTCAGGGACATATCGAATAAAATAAAATTGTATAAAATTCACGTATAATTAAATGATAACATAGAAGTCTTCGGAAATCTCCTTTCGTCCCAGTGCAAACCTCTTCACAGAACTACAAAAACCAAATGGGAAGACATTACAATACCATATTCTTCTCTCTACTTAAAAACCTAAAAAGAGAAAGCACTTACGTTTCAACTTCTTTCTTTGCGACATAGGTTGGATAGGAAGTTGACTAGAAAGTCTCTTTCTCACAGCCAGAAATCCAATGAAAACCATCGTAAAGCAAAAAAGGATGGTTACAAGCATGATGAGAAACAAGTGGATGTGGTTGAGCTCGTTGGGATTTGCATACAGCATGAAGTATCCACTGACCTCATCAAAACTTTCAAACCTGCCCAATGTTGCCTTAAAATGGAACAAACCTGTGCCTAAAAGTGTCACATTAAAGCTTTTCATGTTGTAATGTGTTTTCCCTCCATTAAGCTCTTTATTCTTGTTGATCGTGTCAAGGTAGACGGATGGGTTATCATTTGTTATTAACCATTCCGTTCTTCCGTTAACTTCCTCAATATACACGCTCCAGTTTTGCTTCGGTGTGAAGAACTCTTCGTGCTGATCTTCGTTTTTCATTATTCGATCATACTGTAGGTGAATATAGACTGACTTAGTACTTCCCGTGCGATGCGTGTAGAACACCTTTCTCTTACATTCGGAATACTTTTCATCATCGCTGAGACGATCATTAACAGTGCAGTCACAGTCTTCTGCTTTCTTTTTATTGGCACACTGTTTATCAGCGGCCCATATTGCGAATTTAAGATTTTTTTAGCCGTATTAAGTTTTGGATAATTTATATTGGATGACTAATTTAATGGCTTGTGTACCTGAGTTAGTTTAATAGTATCCCGACTAATTTTGTACCATGCCTTGTAGGCGGGCTTACTAGGATCAGCGTTATAAACATTTCCAGTCAGCGGAATGTCTGCGCCTCGAATTGATGGAGGTCTGTAGTTCACCTATGTAAATTTAATGTGTATGTAAATAGGTATGCATGTGTATTTAGTTTACAAAAATTTTATTTAAGCAAACTAACTGGAAGAGTGACGTAAACTTTACGCCGTCGATCTCCATGAAGTCGAATAATGTCAGGTTCCTCACCAAGTATTTCATCACGACGAATGCAGCCAGGTGCATCGACAACCCATGGCCTTGGATATCTCCCTTCTGATGGTTTAGGCTTGCACGATAATATCCTTGTAACAACAATTTCAGTGTATATTGTTGATTTTAAGTATACCTAAGTAGTACGTAGTAGTAGTATGTATACATGAAATAATTTATGCGAAATAATAATCGGATTTACGGGTAATTCACGTGAAGTCGCCGGCCCTTTTCCCTATGTACCAAAACTGTAAACGTTATCGAATTGCTATGTCGGCATTTCAATGAGCTCACAACATTTCGCACTGTGACAACTGCCACCCCTGTTTTAAATCCAGTTGGACTCAACATGACATTTAAAGTTTGTGGGTTATTCTGCAAAAGTCCCGTCTTGTCAATCCGTAGTATTGTTGGATTTGTGTTAGTAATAACAAGAAGGGGTCTGTACATCATTATCCTGCCGACTGTTTGAATATGAAAGCCTAATTTGTGTCAAACTATACGCACTAGCATCGCTTATAATTATAGATATTATCCGCTAAATGCCTTTACGCGAAGATTTAGTCCTTAGCCTGACTTCAAACGACAATCTGTCATGCAAATCGAGACTAATTCTCCCTCCATGGCTTTTGAGAACGTTATTGCTAGAAAGTGTTAGAATATAGTTGCATTCACCATCTGCAGCATACCATATTTTTCTGTCGTCGTAGTCCACTTGTCCTTTTACAAGTTCACTAGGATTTGAAGTTGTATTTGGAAGGGCCTCTATAAAGAAAGGTGGGCAGAAGTTTGTATCTACAAAAAATACAATTTGGCAATTTATATTCTTCAATGTTATAAAATAATACAAACCTTTAGTAATTTTTGGATCAACTAGAAACGGATGTCTATCTTCTGGTTTAATAGTCAAAAGATCGTGCTCAACTTCTCTCCGTGGTTTAGCAAAGTTTGGATCGGTTCCCTCGTACAGTTTAATCAATTGATCACCCGAGTCCTTTGAAAATGGACTTTTTGCCCACCTTTCTTTCGCTACACTACGTGCCTCTATTTCTGCTTTTACTTGATCATAATTCTTGGTATCAATGAAAGACAAACGTATTGTTTCTTGTTTGGCAGCAGAAGATTGATGGTCCGAACTTCGTTTGCGAAAAGTTTGTGTGCTCATATCCATCAAGTATGCAAAGAAGGCTGGATAAACTAGTCGTCGTTCGTGCTGGAAGTACATTGTTGTGTATCCACTCATAGTAGAATTATTATTAGACATGGGAAAGCCATCCAGAAGAATGCTAAAATTGCCTGGAAGATACAACGTTTGCCCAATATGTTCCTTTTTGAACTTCCATGGGGGACTCCAAAGCTCTGTGTTATATTTTTTTCAACATCATTATCTAAATCTTAGTTTATGTTGTTGGACAGAAATATTTTATTCTTACTATCATCTTCATCCATTCGAATCACGGCTCTATTAGACTTTTCTTGGACGAGAACGACAATGTCGACTGGAACTGGAGCGAGTGGAATACTTTTGAGAATGCTCACAAACAAGCATCTCCGAAAACCATCTAAATACTCGTCAACTGGTTTGATATGTCGGATGAATAGCTCACAATTGTACTTTAAATATGGATCATTCATGTTTTTAATTTTCCTGCAAACAATTATATAAGATACTGTGGCATAGCGAGCGAAAGTAGATTCATCAAATGTTTTTCATAAATTGTTTATTTCTTTTGCTTTAACTTACAAATCATAGTTTTCGCAGAAGATCTTCTGGCCCATATTGACTTCACTGAAATAAATGTAATCAGTACGTGATGAGTCCCCCGGTACTATCCCCTCAAACAGAAATGCCGAATTTGCATCTATCAGAAAGGGTACCAACGGACCATCGGAGTTTTGCATGCGGGACGATAGTTTAACGGGATCAATGGACACCATCCTAAATTCAGACTCACCCACCGAACTTACAGTACAAGTTTTATCCTTGATAATATTGCATATATTAGTTTCGTCCTTTGGACATGCAATAGGGCTACCAGCTTGTAAGATTCCTTTTTGTCGGTCTTCTAAAACTTTAGGCTCATGCATATACCACATCATTATACGGCCGGAGAAGGCAGCTACAAAAACTGCTTTTGTTTGAGTAATATCACAAAAGTGCTTTCTTGGCCAAATACTCACCTTTTGAGCTTGTACTAAATCCGGGATTTGGTCAACTTCTATTATCATCGGGGCATATGCTGACTGATTCGGTTAAAACAAGAAAACAATTTAAGAAATTTTAACTGATTACGAATTCTTAATACAACAAAAGGCATATACACTTACTCCAATTCTCCCAGCAAGCATTATTCGTCTATCGTTATTCATACATACATAGGTCCTGTCAGGGTGGTTGAAGCTACAGTCGTCGATTTCAATGCTAGATGTGCCGCTACAAAATGGACTAGGATCATCAGTGACATTCTCGCTTAATGGGCTGATACCAGATAATGCAGCATAGACAAAAGGACCGCCTGCCTCGGCTATCCATAACTATAGTAAGGAATTAGAAGACGATCAACAGCTGAACTTACAAAGTCTCCTACATTGTTAAGTATACATCCACACCTGGTCTCCCAGAAACATCACATCTTGTGCATCAGGGTTGACTACCACCTTGGTCAATTTCACGGTATTTGGAAACACAAAGTCCAAGAAGCCATTACCCATTGTTCCATTCAGTTCCTTCTTCTTAATTGAATTATCAAATTCCACAACATGTCCGTAGCCATCTACTGAAGTACAAGGTGCCGGTAGGACAAACCTTACAAATCTTTCGTTTGGCTGCATTAATTAGAATAAATGCGTCTTATTTCCAGATACCTTATTAATTTCGATTTTGTTATTGCATTTTAATTTACAAATACTTCAGTGTCAGTTTTAACACGAGAAAATTTGGCTTTATCCTCCAGTTTTAAAGTTATGTCTAGTTGTCTTGTATGATGATTAAAGAAAATTCCGATAATGTCCAATACTGCAAACTGATCTCCTTTGATCTTTGGAAGTTTATAGTAGAAAACATTGGAAAACAAAAGATTCCATTTTGTGTATGGCTTTGCAGCGTAGAGAACAGAGAACCCCTGTTCGGGCATTTTTCCGTGCGCAGTGAATATAATGAAGTCATCTGAGGAATAAGATTTTAAGACTAAATCATTATCACGTCTCTGAATAAACGTTACCACATTGATTTATATCGATTAAATACAATGATACATATTCCTAACCATAGTTCGGGTATTGATACAAGTAACACACTGGGTTGTAAAATAGCTTATGCTCAATATTCTATAGAAAATGTAAAAAATACGGGAAATCGTCAAACAATATTGTGTCCATAATCCTTCCCCAATTATATATTAATTAAACTAATTTGCTATTCGCTCAGTATTTAGGGTGCACTAACATGAGTAAAGTTACTAATTAGACACAAAGCGTCATCAGCTATATTCGCACAGGGATTAACTTTTGTGAATTTAAGCAACTTTTTGTCTAAAAGCTTTGTCTCAGCTACGTCATCAGTACTAATATTCAAGCTTTCCGATATCCACAACGATATTTTGGTTAGTACCACTAAGTGGTCATTTGTCAACACAATTTTTTGCGGAACTTCTGGGTACCCTTTATAATCAACCAAAATGTAATTAAACATTGTTGTTTGAAAATTAAGTCGCTTTGCATATAAAATAAAACCAATGTCTGCATACACGGTTGTCCTTTGGAGGTCATATCATAAAACCAGTTTTCACTCAGGTGGTTCTGTATGAGAGGCGATGAAAGGTACACTTTTTCATTTTTAGGAGAGTGTTTAGGTTTTCTTCGAGATTCTACTAAAACTGTTAAAAGGAACAAGTGTAACATTTATAATTAATTGACTTAAAGTTAGGCCAATAGGTTACTTTTGGAAACACACATAAATCCTTCGAGCATGGATTGTCGATTCGATTAAACTCGATAACAGGATTGTTGCCTCTTGAATTCGTAGGGGCAGGCTTTCTGGGGTCTGTCTTAGATATAATCACGTCCCACGACTCATACGTTTCACTCAATCTCCAGCGCCACAGTCCAACTATACTCAAAGTAACATGAATAAATTAAGTTTGCAAGCCTTTCTTCTAGAGACCAAATTGTGAAATCAGTATTTTTCATGCTGAGGCAAAGCAAAATCACACAAGGGCTATTTACAAGACTGAAACTCAATTATTATACTACTTCTCCGAAGCACTTGAGAGTTGGCAGGGATTTCAAAAATTGCATCTAAAGGAACTTGCGGCTCTTGTTGGTTATCTTTACGTTTGATTTTAGTATGAAATGAAATCTTGTCCGCCTGCGTTGAGTTTCCTTTTGTGTAAAAGGAAAAACTCTGCTTTCTAGTTGTATTCACAATCGTCAAGGAAGGAGTTATACCACTCGTGCTAAAGTAAAACCCCCAATTTTTCTAAGTTTCAAGAGTTTTATACTATAAAGATCAGAAACAGATAGTTGGAATTTGTGATTACTTAAAGTACGTCCAATACAGTTCCTTTTCTAAATTCTGATGAGCTAGGTCAGGCTCATGCACCTTGTTACCCACTACGCTTTTCACATCATCAACCAAAATCATCTGAAAACCTTCCGTTGCCTTAAGTTTTAATAGTTAATAGATTTGGATTAGAATTAAGCTGATGAAGGGTTTTTAATTTGAAAATATTTCTTTAAAAATGTGATGGTCCTTACATGCCGGCCTACTTTTCCACCTTCCTTTCGATATTTGTAACCAACCAAAAGATATTCTTGTAAAATTGCCGTTCGCTTATGCGAGTCGACCAAGCTATATGGATCAAATTTTTGCGAATACGTCGTGACAAACATCGCTGGAAGAAATGCAATTAATTAAAACAATCGCATCATCTAGAAAATACACGAGTACAACGGAAAAGGAAATCATTGAAGAAGAAAGCATACTGGGTACACCGAAGTCAAATACTGTCACAGCGTCAGTACTGTTGATAGTCGCCGTCTTGGCCGAATCATCTTTGCACGTAACACCTGCTTCGACCCATCTTATATAATATAATGAGCTTAGAATATGCAGCAAAAGCATCTTGTAAAAGATGGAATCGTTAGTTTATATTAATTACAAGTATGGCCACAATAATTTTCAGTGTCCACACATGAACCATATTTAGGTACATTTTAGGTAAATAAGAGGTATGCTATGCTACAGTCGATGTATTATTTAATTTTTAATTTATAAGCTATGAGCTCGTTATCTGCTTGTATCTATAGCATATTTCTCACTCACTGCGAAGCATGCCTTTCACTTATCATATGATTTTGCTTGTAATTTGTTGGGAGAGTTGTTGGAGGTAGAGAGAGAGGGTTGTTGGAACCAACAAACCGTCAGAATGTGATTTTAAAATCAAAGTCAAATACTATTATGGTGACCTAACATTCATCTGTAATTAACTATGTGCTACTGCTCAATTTGCTTTCATGGTTTGCTTAAAGTAGTTTTAGTTTAGAATGGGAAATCTACAATTCTCAGTTCTATTCAGTTTTATTAAATCATTCATNGTCAAATACTATTATGGTGACCTAACATTCATCTGTAATTAACTATGTGCTACTGCTCAATTTGCTTTCATGGTTTGCTTAAAGTAGTTTTAGTTTAGAATGGGAAATCTACAATTCTCAGTTCTATTCAGTTTTATTAAATCATTCATCAACTTGTCTAAGAATCTTTCCATTGGCAAGCAAATCTTTATAGGTTTGTCTCGAAACAAATACCATTATTTCTACATCCTCCTCTTCTTCTTTTAAAACAACTAATTTCTTATCATCTGCAGGATTAGGTGGCGACGCAGGCTCAACTGTTTCACTGTTGTTAACTGAAGACTCATCTGACTCTGGTACCTGATCCACTGCTACATTATCTATAACTGGCTCGCTTGTATGCTCGTTGGTTTCAATGTCAACGTTTGGCTCTGCAGAATCAATGCTCTGCTCAGGCTCGTCAACTTCATCTTTGAGAATAGGTTCTTCTGATTCAGCCTTTGGTTCGGCAGTTTCAATGAGACAAGGGTCTTCAGATTCAGACGGTAGCTCAATGGCTTCGTTTTCTGGAAGGGTTTCTCCTGTTTCAAGCTCAGGTTTTTTGTCTGAAATAATTTCTTCTGGGTTAAGCTCAGGTTTTTCTTCCGCATCTGAACTTGTCTCAACAACTGCATTATTAACAGGAGGCTCAGTTGCCGCCTCTACTTTCTCTAATAGTTCATTTGCCACGCTATCGGAATTTTCCGCGGGTTCTTCGGAAACTTCATCATATATTTCTGGTTCTTTATCCATCTCAGACATAGGCTCCGTTTCTTTAACTTCCGCTACCACTTCCGGGGAAGCAGTTGAAGTTTTCTCTAGCTCTTTAAGTTTACCTCCTTTCTCAACTATCACCTTTTGGCATAACAGGAACCTCTTCCCTAGCCATAGCTCTGTTAATTAAAATACTATAACAAGAATGAACAGGAAGTGGCAACTCCTTTTCCTCCTCAATAATTTTATCATCATCTTCATAATAGCCATCTTCTAGTTGCATTTTTGCACATTGCTCAGCCAACTGACCTACTGCTGCCCCATCCTTTTCATAACAAGGGTGGTAATTTTTGTTCCACTGACAATCAACACAGTTTGCTAATGCCACTAGACTCTCGTAACTAGAGTCCCGCTCTTCAGATGGAGCGTCTGAAGGGATTTCATCTTGACTGTCTGAAGGAGGCTCATTGTCGGCGGCTGAAGGTGGATTTGGTGGGGCTTCTTTAGCATTGGTTATTGCAGATGCCCTTCGACTATCCTTAATTTGTTCTGGGTCTGTTGATCGTAATTGCTCTCTTGCAATAATATTCGTTTCGGATTCTTCATGTTCAAATATGTGATGATTGGACCAAGTCAGATTCAGAGGGAGGTCTTGACGAAGGTAGTGATTCTGAATGGGCAGTTGCCTCCGATGCCTGTTTAGAAGCGCTTCCAATATTTGCCGATCGTGACTTTGCTTTTGAACCTAAAAATATGTAGTTTTTACAGGTTAAAATAATCTAGATAATAAATCCTCAAGTCGTTGACTTGACATACCATGAAAATTCCAGCATATTTCCTTCTAGCTTAAATGTATTAGTAAAGGTAAAATGTAATTTAGTAAGGTGCTTACTTGACTGCGACACTACAGATTTTGATTTGATAACAGATTTGGATTTAGTAACAGATTTTGATTTTGATTTGGAAATGCTAGAATGTGACTGTTTTGAGTGTGATGCTAACGACTTCTTTGACTGGACCCGGCTACTGTTTCTACTAATTTTATCCAATAAGTCCACATCAATTTTGGATTGGGGATTAAGGGCATAAAAGTGGGAGGATTTTTTATTTCTTTCGGACGGAGGAACATGGAAACTGCCTTGTGGACCAGTAAGTGACTGCTTTTTACTCTCTTCGTCTAATTCAGACATTCGAACATGCCTATGCGAGCTCCCTATTGCTAGAGAACTTCTCTCCGAATTGGGCTGGCTGCTTTTAGCACTGGATGGAGTACTTTTTGCCTCACTATTTCTAACACTGGAAGGATTACTTTTGACCTCACTGTTTCTAGCGCTGGCAGGGGTGCTTTTCGACTGACTACTTCTAACGCTGGAAGGGTTACTTTTCGGCCCACTGTTTCTAGCGCTAGCAGGGGCACTTTCCACCTCACTAGATGGACCACTAGGTGGTTTATTCTCCTCCAATTCCTCGTCTACGTTCTCCGATGGGGAGGGCTCTGCAACTTCATTCAGCTCATTAGCTTCTAAAGGTTGCTCAGGAGAAACGTTTTCAACTTCTTCTTGTTCAGATGTCGCTAAAGAGGAGTCATCATCAATCTGTTCTTGTGGTAGGTGGCGCTGCGTAATAAGTTTCTACAGGCTTGCTATCCTTAGAATTTTGGGGTTCTTTTGGGGGATGAAAAGACTTTGGTGGGGGGTTGTATTTGCTTTTCCCTGATTTTCCCGTTGCTTTTTCGTACTCTTTACATTTTGCTCTGTCTTCTGGAGTCTTTTTACTATCGTCATGGATGATAATTTTTGTCTTTCTCACATCCTTCACAGTTGGACAATGCCAGCAGCTCCTCGTAATTTTCGTCAGTGACATAATGATCCCCTGCTTGGTCGGGTGCATCAGACTGACCTACTCCATCTGTAGTAAATTAATGCATTCTAATAAGAGTTATGCAAGTTTTGTATTCTCTATGGCTAGCTTTTGAAACCTGTAGACAAAGCACGGAAGTTAACCTGGATCGTTTGGTTCTTCAGAAGCCATTTTTGTAGTAAAGATTGCGAGATATTCTGCTTACAAATTTTGCTCCCTTGCTAAAAATATAATGCTACTAACAATTTTTAAAAATTCTCATTATTTCCAATTATTGCATATTATTTAGCCGATTAGGCTCTCGACAGGTAAGAATTAAAAAGGAAAGGGGTGCATCGTGTATGCTTCTGGTTTGAAGTTAATATACATTTTATTCATACAAATTTAAATCGTGCTAAACATTTCCATGGAAGAAGAGAATCAAATTTTTTAATGTAAGCCAGTCCCAACCGCTTCCAACACACCGAAAAAAGCCCCGACTGCAAGAACATCGCTTTCGCAATTGGGTACGAGGTTAAGGTAATATGCCAAGCAGGGTGTGATATATGATACTGATTTTTCTTACTTACGATGACGTGCGCAAACTATTCTCACAATTTTAAAAGCTGTTGATATGCATGATGCATATTGTAATAACTTCTGTAGATGAATGCACACACATGTATAAATCATAGGAAGGATATTAAAGGTCAATCCTTTCCAGCTTTACTGAAAAACTGTGTTTTGTACACATACACACACGTAATACAAAGAATAAAAAAACCCGTATAATATACATACTATTGAAGAGCTAACAACTTATATACATGCGGCCATACTTCATACGGTAGGTGCTTCATTGTGAACCGCTTGGCTTCTCTGAACACTGATTTGGTTCGCAGACTGAAGCTCTAAGGAATTCATTTCTTTGAGCAAATCCCGTTTCCAAAATGGATTGCATTTCACCACAACCTCTGCAGCAAGCAAGAAACAAACCACTTAGTTATACAGTAAGTAACATTGCAACAATATATAGTATCATAAACACAGACATACATAAGTACTAAGAAAAACAAAAACCATATTTTCGAAGTAAAATTGACACATTCATCATATATTTCATCTTACGAGAGATTACAGGAGATTTACGCCAAGCCCATTTGATAAATTCCGGATGATGAAAGATTATCATTGGAAAAACAACCTCGGGAATACTAAACATGGCCTCGAGGACAACACCATACCAAGTTAGGTATAAGCTCTGAGTCTGCAACACCAACAGCACAACCCGGATCACCCAAATCGAGCCAGATAGCAGAAAGAGTTTGGCAAACAGTGTGAATCTAAAACACGTGTGAAATGCAAAGTAAAAGATTAACTGTCATCAGCATTTTTCGCCTACACACATTATATTATATCAAATATGCATAATGCATATGTAATGTGTATTTGTTCCTCTTTTAAATAATGTTTTTGTTGCAAATAATGCTAATAATAGAATTCGGAGTTCAGTATTTTAATGTGTTTCCAGGAAGTAAACACTATACAAATGGCATATACACTTACGTATTCCATGTGATCTTTGGTTTGTTTGTGAAGCACAGCTTCAGCCTGTCTTCTTAGGGATGCGATTGTGGTGGAGGTTTTAAGGAAAACAACGAGGTTGCAGGATACAAGGAAAATAATGGGACCAGAATAGTAAGGGAGAGTTTTGTAGCTGTATAGAGCACACGCTCCTTTCTGATGACATGATGCTGCTACATCTCCTCCATTACTACTTTCACCGTCGTAGTCACCTGAAGTGGTTGCAGAAGACTCGGAGTAGTCCATAGGGCTATTGTTGGTAAAAGTGTCGGGTAAGGATCCTATATAGTAACTGACGACAACTGGGATTACAGGGAACCCTAGGGAAAATAAAGCGCTGAGGATGAATCGTTGTGGTCCCACCACTTGAGGAACTGCCGAGCTGTAAGCATTCCGTAATAAAGGCCATTGCCGGTCATATTTGATAAAATCGTGATCTTATGGCTTTAATACGGAAGCTAAAAAATGCTGTGAATACCTAAATGTACGCCATAATCCAAAATTCATGGAAGTCATCCAGCATAATGTAGACATGTAAATAAATTTCATGCTAAAATCAAACACGCCGCAGCCGTCAAATGACGAAAATGATGACGATGATGAAGATCCTACTTCAAGTATCAAGACAACCGAGTTAATATTGACGAGGAACATGGAGATCAAGTAGCTAGTGAGGATGCAGTCATGAACGTTCTTGCGAATTATGCAGGAATTGACTACGGCAGCACTCAAGAGTAGAGGACAAGTGCTTAGCCAGATTGCTGCAAGAAAGTACACTTTTGGAACTCCTTTTTCCTGGAAAGGAAAGAAACAAAAATTGAATGAGAAAACAAAATGGAGTTCTTTGAAAGAAGAAGAGGAGGATGTAGAAATAATGGTATTTGTTTCGAGACAAACCTATAAAGATTTGCTTGCCAATGGAAAGATTCTTAGACAAGTTGATGAATGATTTAATAAAA
>JAHZNG010001684.1:0-11106 GCA_027744375.1 Orchesellides sinensis | reverse complement strand
TTAGAGAATTAGTTATTATGACATGTTGTTGGCACGATCCAGCCATGTGTGGCATTCACACTGTTTTTCTTGTTGCACTTGAGCCAAAATAGTAAAGCAACAGAGTATTAGAACTGCCATGAACTCCGTCATGTGTGTTTAATACGGTTTTCTTCGTGTTCAAGTTTTCAGTGTGACAACAACAGTATTAAGGTATACAAGTTAATACATATTATCTGTATAAAGCTAAGAGTAAATATAAATATAAATAGTCTTAGGTATAAAGAGCAGTGTTGTTTTTACAGAGCATAATATAATATTGGCAACTAATTTATTAGAAAACTTTCTTACTAAGAATGAGAACGACCTCACGCCTTTTACTCCAATCGAAAACAAAAAATATAAGTGTAATAAAGTAGTAAATGCAATGTCATAATGTAGGCAGAATAAAAAACGTGTGCGTGGGTGTTAACTCCCGTGAAGTCGTATACACAGCAATCGCATAAATACAGCCATGTCATTTATAGCCGTAAGCTTTTGCAAATTACCCAAAAGAATGTCAACCAATAAGCCTGTCACCCTAAGTATGCATCTAAATTAAAGTACAATTTAATATTTATCAACATGAACTTTTATACTACTTACAATAAATGCGTAGGTATAAAATATTTATAAGCATACCACCTTGAAGATGAGTACAACACATGAAATCGTCTTTTGCAGCTGAAAATGTTCACATAACAAAATTAATGTTAATTTTTTTGCCTGCGATCAAAAAACACAGTTTTCTGATAACAGCCGCAACTAGTTTACTTGAACCCACGAGATTCTAATGCCGGTGATGTTACTTATGTATGTATTATGAGAATTCAACAAGCAATGCAAAAATCTTGTAGTGTTTTCGTGCGCACTTGTTCCAAGAAAAATTATAGTGAACATTATTACACTGAATTACCTTTCCGTTTCGTCAAGAACAGAACAAAGTCAGCAAGGTCTTTGCCATCAGAGAGGTTTCACCACAGACTAGTATGTCGGAATTTTCTCTTAATATCACTCCAAAAACAAGACAAGCTCTCTTGTCTGTTGTTCGCTCATTTTTCAAAGCTGGACATATCGCATAACAAACAAAGATTCAGTTCCAAACCCCGAGGAACTCCCTGACTGACTCTTGTCTAGCTGTCAAGCAGCCAACACTTTTTTGTAAATATACATTCTTTCACGTGCAAGAAAACATCTACCGATTTGTTGTTTTATTCATCCAGGAAGCAGATATGGATTGGGATAACGTTTTTTTGGCTATCAGAGGAATTGAGTAATAGCTAATATTTTTTCTCCAAGATTTTTTATTATATTCTTTACACTCCTGTCAGTGTCAAAAGTCAACACGAGGAAGCGCCTTGCTTGGCGGAAGGAACAAACCAAAACCTCCTTCTCCTTCCAAAAAAACAAATGAACACTGGCACGGCTCAACCCAAAGCTGTATTTCATCAAAGTAGACAGGTTTTTTGTTTGTGTTCTCCAAACAATTTTTTACTTCTTCTTTGCTCAAGCTATTTTAGGAAAAACTCGTTAATTCGCAATATAGCAAAAAAGACTAAGGTTTTTGCACTTCAGTGCTGAAGCTCTCCTTTTGATTGTTATTCCGATCGCTGTGTGTGATGTGATATGACGCGATGATGATGACTAATGCACGTGTCAGCTTTTGTCTAAATCTAAATTTGATGTACAAGCGACACCTTTACAGCACCAACGCCATTGCGCTACTACCTTTTCTCACTCTTCTTCTTGAACTTCTAATACTTGACCAAACTATAAGAACTCATTGTATACTTAAAACCTACGTACAAGTTAGTTAGAATGGAAGCACGACTTTACTCTAGAACTCACTGCGTACAAAACACTTGTGTATTATGTAAAACTGCAAAACATAAGAATGAGATGAAGAATAATGACAATGCATCAAACTGAAACTACGAAAGTCAAATAAACTTGCAAATCTTACAGTTGGCTGAATGCACGTTTCGTTCTTGCAAATATAAAATGAGTGAAGCCTTTCATTCTTCGTTCTCACTCAATGCTAAGCACACATTCCCATGAGTGCATACTATGTAAAGGAGTAGTATGAGTGAGCACATGTACGAAAAGAAAGACACTCTTGTTAAAAAACTAGAGTTTTTGTTTCGCGTAGTAGCAGCAAATATGTAAATGGACAGCGAAACTCTAGACCGAAACCAAGACTGCTAGTTTTACTAGAGAAAAACTGAAGTCTCTCGCAAGTCTTAACTCTTTCGCTATACAGTTTTTTACTAGAAGAGCTAGCTGGCTCGCTACGTCTCTGTAGGAATTACATACTGCACGCATGTTACATTTTTTAGTCTTTTTACTTCACCCATACCATCAGAAAAGCTATCTTTATCATATCATACCGACATAATAGCGTGGATTTATAGAGGAGGTAGGCCAAAACGTGAGCTACCTACTTCCTACCACCACATTTCTATACATATACCTATCTACACACGGCTTACTTTTATCGTTGGAGTTGGAAAGGAATTCTATTTAGTTTCAGAGTCAGAACGCAAAATGTAACGCACAGTCATGGCGTTATAGCAGTGATAGCCGATGTACTGTGTGTAAACATTGCAAAGCAAAAAGGCTTTCAAATGTGAATGAAAAACTGAAAAAATTCATATCAAAATTTTGCCGTGGCGTGACAAGGCATATTATTACTACAGAAAGAGCGTTGGAGTTTTTGGAATGTACAAAAATCCGCATCCAAATGCTACAGAAAAAAACTGCTACACAGTTCTGATACGTACTTTACGGCATGTGCGCAAAATATAATCTTCATATCATATGGGATGAACCATTTTATTACAAAATACATTTACCCAACCTGCTAAGTCAACCACTGAGAGCTGCTGGTGTTGATGTGTGTATTGCTATCTTGGTTTAAATCCAACACATATGATAAATTGCTTTTCTATATAAAATGCAAAACAATTTTCTGCGTGAAAAGAGGAAGTACACTAATGTGAAAAAGTAGGAAATAGGAAACTGGATGAAATTATAACTAGTAAATTCTGTACATCAGCTTATACATATAGCCCATGGTATATACAATTGTGCATCATACCTATCCTATTTGGAATTTTGTTTATGTGTATCGGCATTCTTTTGGCAAGTTGGGCACTGACACCAGCCACCAGCGGTTCAACTCACTCCATTTTCGATCTAACAAACTCAAGAAGCCTGGAGAGGCAAAGTTATCAACACCAGTCCACCAGTCGTAAACGCTAACGTATGAGAGTTTTTTTTCTCCTAAATAGATGATTCCATTTATTTGCAAAAATCCGCAGAATAAGGTTACAAAACAAGAAAATGGTATAGCAAGTAGAGCTTATATACTATCATGATTTTTAAAGTGGTTCAAAACTTACAACCTTCTCTGTGTCCTACAGGTTATTATTTTGCATTTTAAACTTTGTAATTTTGTATGGAAGACGAACACAACCAATGTCATTTCCAAGTATATACTCATAATCACACATTTTTTATTTCTAGGATTACGTTAAGTAACAACCAGTAGCTCTCTCCTTCGCGTCATCAAAATAAACAAGCTTCTCCTACAGAAGCATATTGTGTCGCTTTCCATTAAACCCACCTGGACTTCCATTTCTCACTACGTCTCGCCAGTTTTTGTAGCCTGATCATCTTTTTTATGACACTCGACGTACTCGCATGTGCATATTACGTAAACGTACAATTGTGCACAAATATATTAGTAAAGAAAAGGCAGACGCAGAATGACTTGTGCAACTCAAAACCCAGTGTATATCCAGATCCATGCATGCATCTGGATAGAGCTGGTACGTACTAATACGTAATTTGCTCTAATATGGATAGCAAAAATACCTTGCAGAAAATGGCATAGAGAAAAGGGTTGCAAATGAAACACCAATTTTCGACATACTCTCTACTTTTGAGGCGATGCATCAACAACATAAAAGCCCACGTCCTTTCTTTGACATTGGGACTGGCAACTCACTCAGTTCTTGTGTTCAGTAGACAACCCGTCCACACAATTTAACTACCTTTACCATCTCCATAAACAAGCAAGGAGAAATGGGAAAGGATGAGAGGAATGCAAAATGGAATTGCGACACATATTTAGCATCACTTTTCATTTCATAGACATTCCTTTCAAAACAAATTACATTTATAAAATATAGTTATCATGTTAAAACGGTAACAGATATTTTTATCAAGGTGAATAAAAATCAATTTGCATTTCTTTATCTGTGAAGGTTGGTTGAGTGCATCAGAAGAATGCAGCTTTTAAATATTTAAAGTACTATTTTTCTGCAACACGCATTTCATCCTTGATTACAGTCCTTCCAACATGTGTTTTCACACAAAATTATATATTTTCACAAAGGAATCTTTTAAAAGATGCACAAATAAAATATTTTAAATGCAGCAATANATTTTAAATGCAGCAATAGTATATAATTACTCCAAACACACACACAACACAACAACATCCTGTTCTAAATCCAAGTTCAAAGTTACTTTCTTGTGCTAATAGTTCACTCATGATTCATGATAATAATGGATGATTACCAAACATGAAAAAGGAACGGGTAATAAATATGCGTGAACTTGCATTTAATGTACACTATGTATACATTTAACTCTCTCATGAACATAAGCCAATTTTATAGTTACCTATTTTCCTACCATTTTTATTGTTGAATGAAAGCTATAATTTATGCATAGGTATTATATATACGTATCTTTTAACCAATCAGCCTAGAGTTTTTGATATAATATCGCATCATCCGACTTGTTTACTACGTCAACACCACACATGCATATAACATATACCTACATTTGCCATCATAAGTACAACTAGAACTATTATATGCATCTTTGATGATAAAATAGGGTTTTTGCACTGGGAACATTAAAAAAACTTTCCTCTTTTGTTACAAATGATTATATATTCATGCAATTTTTTCTGTAATGGACAGAAGAAGAAGGCTACTATTTTCTGATAAAATTAATCGAGCATAATTTCATCAAAAACTTTATGTCTGCAACAGACAAACAATTTCCCTCTACACAATGAATTCTAATAACTGTGGTGTACAAGATTAGTTGGCATTTTTCATTGCTGCTTACTTTTGTGGTATATTGTGCTACTCCTGCTGTTTTGTTCTGTTGTTAATGACCCTCAATCAAAGCTACACACAGAGATTCACCCTGCTGCGCGTGAGCCTAGCTTAGTAAAGTATTTTCACTATAACTAAGAACATTTGTAGTAATTTGTAATTTGCAATATGCGCGCACACACACGAAAAGCCACATCTTTCTCATCCATCAATCCTCCTTCCTTTTCTTCGGCTTCTGCTATTATTTGCCGTGTAAGCATATATATCAAACTAAACCAAAACGCGTAACGAATAATTTCCAATTTTCAGAAGCAGTACTTATGAAGTTGAGAGATAAATATAATGTGTTATATATGCTTTTGTCTACAGATGATTTGATGACCACGGTTATTATTTCTGACAGCTTTTTCCTCACATAAAGAGACATGCATAGAGAGTCATCATACCTGCACGCATCTCAACAAAAATCACGGCACGGTTGATATGTATGTCGGTCAGAACTCCGCAGTTAATGGTCAGCCAAGCCATTTAGTATGGTTCCTCCGATCATTTTTGCCCCTGTGTGCTAATAGTTTTCTTCCTATCTTACGTTGTATACATATATGTGTGCATAGGAATGAGTAGTAGTGCTAATTCATTCATTTTACTCCTTCCTTGTGTACGGAATTCAATCATCATTCCAAAAAATTACAGTTTTTGGCTAATCATGCACAATATGAATTCAAGTGATTAATTACACTTCTTTCAAGCAAGTTTTTAATAAATTACGTGGGCAAGCATGAACGGAACTAGAAAGGATGATCATTATTATTGTTTGTTCGTATCTTATGAGATTGTTTTGCTTCATCTGAAGGAAGCAAGTAGGTGCAAAGTGCAGTAAAAATTATAGAAAATTGCAGGAAAACGAGGATTTACTACAAACCTTCGTTTATCGTTTGTGTTCATACAGAAAAATATGTATCAAAACACAATCTTATAAAAACTGTTCATCATACATAATCGTCCATCCGTCAGTCAGAGCCGGTTGTTTACGATTCCTCCACCGCAACCAAACCAAACTCACTTCACCCGTTTATGCACACATAAAAACGTAAAGTAGGTAATCTTATAAAAACTGCTCATCATACATAATCGTCCATCCGTCAGTCAGAGCCGGTTGTTTACGATTCCTCCACCGCAACCAAACCAAACTCACTTCACCCGTTTATGCACACATAAAAACGTAAAGTAGGCACATGCCCGATATTCCGCACATTATCGAAAATTACTAACTGCCTCATCCTTCTTTGTGAAAAAAGGTGGAAATGCCAAATTACTACTTGATATATAAAGGAGGAGTGCAACTTAATACAAAATTATAAACACGTAAAGTGAAATAATAATTACATGAATACCATCATGTGCGTATTACATTACGACGACCGGTATTTGTGCTACAAAAAACCACAGAAGTCATAATGGTTTGTAAAACTTGGCTCCAATTCACATGAACTATTATGTTTTTATGTGGAGGTGCACTCTCTCTACACATATAAGTCCTTCCCGTTCAAGGAAAACAGTTAAAACCGATTTTTTGCATAAAAAGGCAGCATACTATTTGCAATGATACATTTGTTATTACTATTGTTATTATAACGATTATCTTTGCATTATAATAGCACGTTTTTATTTAACAATTTACAATTGACTCGACAGAAAACTTTGACTCTCCGAGAGAGTTTTGAAAACCCCATTCACCTTGGTAAAGAAGGTGATTGTTACTGATGCTCCACATTGTTTATAATGATACTATTCAATGGGATGATGATTATGACGGCAATGGTGTGTCACTACCATTTATGATTTTTCAGTACAGTTTTCAAATGGTCATTATTCGGACATTGTGCTTTTCATCCCCATTGGGTGCTATTATGCAGCTACCGTTTCTTTGTAGCCTTTGCCAAACAATTACAGTTTGCGCATGATGTTTTTTAATTTTTGCAACTTATTATGTCTTTTACACTCGTACAGAAATACTAAATGAGTCAGTCAGCCTTTGCCATTATTTTATATGGGAGTATGTGCCTTATTGTTAAATCAAGAGGGAGGAGTTTATTTCTGTGATGCCCAAACAAACCTAGAGGAAATTAATGAGCTGTGACCTAACTTCCAGCAGCCAAAGGAAAGCGCATCATATTGGTATTTCGCTCTAATTTCATCTCTTTGCGTTTGTTACGACGCAGTATTTTTTGGAGTCCTCATTATCATCATGTCTCAAGGATAAAATGTTTTTGCATAAAATTGAAGCACGGTCGAATAAGCAAAAAGGAGAGCACGACAGAGTACTAACTAAATGACATGACAGTAATAACAATAACATAAAAAAGGTACGTTAACACGGCTAAGGCAAAAGAACAACCAAGCGATATTTAATTACAGGGCCAGAGAGAGGAGGGAGAGCTGCTTCCATTAGTACAAATATGTAAATGGGTTTTAGGTTGGAATGTCACGTCAAGCAAGCAATAAGACCCACAAAGTTCCTTTTCTTAAATACATAAACACCGCCACTACCGTACCGTAGTTTCACATGTTATCACTATTCTATCTTAAAATCCGACAGTTGATAGGAAAGCATCTTGTTAAAGATAGAAGGTTTTATACTCGCTCTTGTAAATCGTCACGTCGGATCAAATCTAGTTTGATGAGATTGTGTCGTCTCTACCGACGACTCTTTTACAACCACGTCTATGAGGATGGATTCGGTGTTTACTTGGTGAAAAGACAACAGAGTTACAAATATGTAAATGGGTTTTAGGTTGGAATGTCACGTCAAGCAAGCAATAAGACCCACAAAGTTCCTTTTCTTAAATACAAAAACACCGCCACTACCGTACCGTAGTTTCACATGTTATCACTATTCTATCTTAAAATCCGACGGGAAAGCATCTTGTTAAAGATAGAAGGTTTTATATTCGCTCTTGTAAATCGTCACGTCGGATCAAATCTTGTTTGATGAGATTGTGTCGTCTCTACCGACGACTCTTTTACAACCACGTCTATGAGGATGGATTCGGTGTTTACTTGGTGAAAAGACAACAGAGTACAAAATGACTTTAGTAGCAGCATTTTATAGTTTTCAACATTCGCAGAGCTGTTTTATTATACAAAGTCTGCTTCAGTGAATGCAGTTTGCTAAAGAGAATATTGGATTAGAATTGTGAGGAAAACATGGGCTGAATCAACAACTTCCCATTTTTCGCAACCTGCATTTACACACTAGGGCAATGCACCTATCAAATCCAATCCATGGATTATATACATGCAATCCTCACAAGTCGAGGCATGACCTAGTGCTCATATGCAATTTCCAAAACTTGAAATGGGTAACGGTATTATTGCCAATATCGATTTTTTATGTAGTGTCCTCATTGAATAAAAAAGCAGCATATGCAAAATAAAATACCACTTCACCTCTCCATTCACATTCCAATTTCCAAACCAACTGACCTACTTCCTTTTTGTCTTCATGTAACTACCAACAATAATCCTGGTTGGTCTTGCATGCTTTTTATTCATAATCAGTTCAACTCCTCCTCATAATCAGGAAAATACAATGCATGTCAACAATACAAACAGGCTTCTGTACACACAGCTTAAAACTCAATGTGACCTGGGAAATCTGGAAAAGTATAAATACAGAATGGGGCGTGTATTTGTATTCTCATAATGAAAATCCATTTCTCAGCGTTAGCTATCATGAAAAGCCCTTTTTCACCCCACTCTTCTTTAATAAAAATGAACTGAAGAGTTACGATGAGTGGGTGATAGTATTTTATATCCTATTTGTAAATGAAGTTTCTCCGGGTGGAAAAAGCTGATAAAATTACTATGCTGCTCGATCATACTTATTTTAGTACATATAATCCTTACACAGCTTAAAACTCAATGTGACCTGGGAAATCTGGAAAAGTATAAATACAGAATGGGGCGTGTATTTGTATTCTCATAATGAAAATCCATTTCTCAGCTTTAGCTATCATGAAAAGCCCTTTTTCACCTCACTCTTCTTTAATAAAAATGAACTAAAGAGTTACGATGAGTGAGTGATAGTTTTTTATATCCTATTTGTAAACGAAGTTTCTCCGGGTGGAAAAAGCTGATAAAATTACTATGCTGCTCGATCATACTTATTTTAGTACATATAATCCTGTAAAAGATGGAGAGAATATGTAGGTCATCTTTTATGGATTTTTATAGTATTTAACTCCAGGGAGCCACAGGTCACTGTGGAGCTATACATTTATTGAATATTATGGCTTCACATATGTTCAACTTTCTTTTCTTTGATCTCGATAATCTTTATCTTCAGTTTTCATCTGCATAATCGTGTATACTGTATTACACATTGGATGAACATGACAAAATATTCCTCTTTTATCCACATCGATTTTCTCTATGAGAAGCACAAATTCTATCTATTTACGCAGTTTGATTTCTAGAACCCTTCATGTTATATTAGACATCTTTGTGGGAATTTAAACTTTATCACCATTATTCACTCAACCAGGCAATCCTGCTCTGTAACAAAACAACTTCTTCAACCCCAAAACTTCAACTGAACACAATTCTTTACTTTGCTCAACGAAAGCTTTTTGAATAGTATGTATTTCACGGTTTTTTAGGTACAACAAAAAGAATACAAAGCCCAAATCAATACATTACTCAACTTGCCAAACGGAAAAGGAAGACATAAATAGGCATCATTCCAACAAAACTGACTGTATCCTTGAACTTTGAACTTTTCCCTTACGTAATTTTCTCAGAAAGCTAGAAAGAAAACCAATCGTTTTATGATGATGAAAGACAAAATCAATCTGGCGGATTTTAAATGGTATTAGATCGATGATACCACAATTGTGAAGAAAAAGCTTTTGGAGTTTATTGCTAAAGTGTATATTTTTTTCCTTTCTGCCACCACCCAGACATTGATTATTGCCAGGCAAGCAGAAAAGGCATTGAGAGCATTGAATTTTTTAAGTAAATTTCGTATGCATACTAACGAATAAATCACTGTATCCTATAAACTCCTGCGATTTCCGTTCCGAATCTCTTTCAGTCTCAAATCGTATTGTATCTCTATATCTACAGGAAAAATTCATGCGTCATCTCATCTCACTAACTTCAATTATGTCTTGCCGACAGTGCAAAGGTGATGGATTTTAAATGGTATTAGATCGATGATACCACAATTGTGAAGAAAAAGCTTTTGGAGTTTATTGCTAAAGTGAGTATTTTTTTCCTTTCTGCCACCACCCAGACATTGATTATTGCCAGGCAAGTAGAAAAGGCATTGAGAGCATTGAATTTTGTAAGTAAATTTCGTATGCATACTAACGAATAAATCAGTGTATCCTATAAACTCCTGCGATTTCCGTTACGAATCTCTTTCAGTTTCAAATCGTATTGTATCTCTCTATATCTACAGGAAAAATTCATGCGTCATCTCATCTCACTAACTTCAATTATGTCTTGCCGACAGTGCAAAGGTGACTTCTTCTCTCATATACAATCACTTTGAACTTCAAACATAATAAGGTAAATAACACCGAAGCTTTGTACATTTTTGCTCATATTGGATCGCATAAATGCACATACTTATCGTACAAAAATGTACACATTTATAACTATCTGATATTGTACCTTTCTAACATTAATAATAATTGATACGTCTTTTCTTCACTTTGAATGCTCACATCACGGGCAAACAAAAATCTTGATAACGACAAAAAAAAGTATATTCCAACAACTCACAATAAATATTTACAATCAAATTAGCTAAGTCCACAATCTTGGGTTACCTGAACAAACACAAGTTCTCACACTATTTACGTCTGTCTGCGTTACTTATGTAGTATATCTTGTATGAAAACACGTTTTACCACCGCATAGCTCGGAGCTCTTTTCTCAAATCATT
>JAHZNG010001683.1:0-19653 GCA_027744375.1 Orchesellides sinensis | reverse complement strand
AAAGTATAATAAAAATTATATTGTAGATTTGCTCCGCTGGAAGGAATATAAAACAAAAAGGGATTATGATGATGAATATTATGAGGTGAACACAAAAAAACAACACTCGAAAAGCGAATAAACGCCGGTTGATGAAGAGGTGGACAGTCTAAAATACAAATGAGGAGATTTGATGATGGAGGATGAAAGTGTATTATCCATTTAACATTTACGTGTGGCTTTTGCTTTTTTCATCAATGCAGCAGAAGGGTAAAAAAGCGTTATAGGTAGCTTTTATTAAAAAAACAGGAGTTTAACACTGACTGAATGATGATGAGAGAGAGAACATCATCCAAATAACAGTTTTTTATATGTAACGAAAGCAATATAATAACAACAGCATCATTTTATCCTATCTCATCATTGTTAACTTGTTTGCAACTTTTGTTCAATTTTTATGGTGCTAATAATGGTCCTGGCGTGGCGGCGAAGATGATGGCGAATTGTTTTGGATGGAGTGACCGCGCACGATGATGATTTTTAATGGGGCTTTAAGCTAAAAGTCATCAGTGAGAAAAAAATAAACGATTACTACTTCGTCTTCCAGTCAGTTCAATGTTCCATACATGTGTTTAGCAGAGGAAATAAATACACTAAAAAAATCCTTTTTTATGAGTGCAACGCAATTCCGTTTTTGGCAGAGGGATATAGTAACGCGCACGTTCATCATTGAGAACACCACCATACTTGATTATTATTTCAAGCCGACTCTCTCTTTCTGGATTGAAAAACTGTCAAAGTCGACGAGACAGACTTGCAAGGCCGAAAGGGAAATATACTTGCATATTTGTTATTATTACGGCGTGTGCCTCGACGAAATAATAATTATTTTGTATTTATCATGAAAAAGTCAAGTCTGCAGGGTGGACTGAAAAAGTGATATCTAAAAATAAACTTGGATTTTTGGAGAAACATGTGGACACAAGCCGTTGTTATGAGTTTATGCGTGCCTTAGTTATGGACGCGTGCTTTATTCTGCCTGGAGGACTGAAATGAGCAGAAAAAGTTTGAATAACGGAGAGAATGAGATGAGATGATGCTTTTACATGTCCACCCTGCAGATACGCGTGCTTTATTCTGCCTGGAGGACTGAAATGAGCAGAAAAAGTTTGAATAACGGAGAGAATGAGATGAGATGATGCTTTTACATGTCCATCCGTCCGTCGAACGGGATAACCTATGTATGTTCCATTAAAAACTCTGTTTTATGCAGAAGAAGAAAGAGGAAGCATGGATGAATAGAATCTAGTGTCACGTCACACCATCAGAAAAAAGAACCGAAGAGGTTTCACAGTTTTGTCGGAAATTAGTTGTCAGTTTAGGAAAACAAGACGTTCCCTCACTTTTGCCATAAAATGGAAATTGAACATGGGTTTAATATACAGAGTAGGGCAAGACGCGGATGAGCAAACATGAATGAACTTTGTTCATTTACGAAGAAATAAACAAAACAAGCTTTTTTGCATTTACACCAGAATCGTTGGCTGAGTAATGGAGGTGATGTATGGAGGAGACGGGAGCGGAAGTGCTGTGCTCCTCGTAAAAACTGTGAGGATGAGGAACATTATGGAAATTGAGAAATACACATTTGCATACAAAACCCAATCCATACTCCTTACTCAGTAATTTATGTAAACAACAATAAACATCAGGTTTAACGACGCCATATATTTCACTCCAATTATGCGTAGTGATTTGAGTAATCTTACTACATAAAAAATATTTACGATGCTTGATTAGCCTTTCTATTTGATAATAATTGCTGTCATAATTACTACTCATCAAATTACTTCATTAGCTACAAATCCACCCAAATCAAACACCTTATCAGTAGGTTCTCTAATTGATTGGTTGTGTTTAGTAGATCGTAAAATATCTCAGAGAACATATTAATTCACACGCTCATCATCACAAAAACGAATCAAAATGGGAAAAACAAGATTTGTAAGTTATTGAGTGAAAAGAGTACCTTGATACAGCATTTTGCATTGTAGTCAACTAATTACAAACCAATTACCACGTCATCCCAGTCGTTTTCAGTTAACGATATATAAACGCACAAGGAAAAAAAACGTCATGTCTAATGAACATAAAGGAATTCCAATAAATAACAATAAAACGTTAAGTAAAGTAGCACTGAAAAATAGTTTCAACTCATTTTATTACTCTCTTACACAATTATTTTAGCAAGTGTACCATACTTGCAAAAAATATATGCATATATTGTGCTTTAATGATAACCATCACAGACATATAGAGGTATCTTCAAGAAGTCTTTAAGACAAGTTCATTGATCTTAATCTATATATTGTACCGCCAGCAGCCAAAGAGGAATTCCACGTTTTAAAACTGTGCCGCTCTGTAATATTTAAGCCAAGACAGATTTGCATATGCATTTATAACATAGTTAGTTAAGACACTAGAAGACTTCTTGTTATATAATGATTTTTTACGAGTGATTGTATTGAAAATCTTTCGTGTTTCGATTGAAATATAAAAAACAATGTCAATCATGATTATTACTGTGCATGAATATTACTCATAGAACGTTTTTCAACTGTGGTAAAAAAATATAAAGAATTCTTTGAATATTTATCTGAACGGTATCAAAAGAAATTAAATCTTGGCATTTTTAAATGTTCACAGGTAATACACATACCTTTATCAAGGTATTATTATGCAATAATGTATAACATAGACAGACAAAGGAATGTCAATGACGGTGATTGCCGATCTCTGGTAAAGTACCTTGTGTCACTCACTATCACTGCGGCACTCTCTACTTTGGTAATGTAGAAACGTGCAGGTTAGCACCACCATGGGCAATGTTGTAAATACTCAAGATTTTATCGCAAAATCCATTCTTCAAAATGCTACTGCTTTAGAAATGGGTACGTCGTCGTCGTGTCTCTTTCAACTGAATCGATCAATCGGAAAATAATATATTTTATGGGGTTTATACGAACAAAAATGAATTTTATTGTGTCACTTAATTAACCATTCGTTCTTTGGTGAACTCGGCCCCATTGCAAAAAATATATATAGTTTGTACTTGACCAGTTTAGATAATATTTTTTAAAAACATTACGAAGATTGAGCCATTTAGCTGTTTTTTATCGTTTTACAAAGCAATATCGTATTTTGTTGAGTGGTTAAAAAGGTTATTATTATTGGTACAATAAATTATGAAAATTTCGTCAAATCACTCCCCCTTTTCCATCAATAACTCGGTATCCGTATTACAAATTCTCGGTACAGTTTTTAAAAAGTAATAATCATAAAAATATAAATTAACTGGTTAAATCATAAGTAAGCTGTGAATTTCATTCATCTCAGCTCTTTTTAACTAGTGCAAATCGTGCAGTCATCAATTACATTGTGATTTATCCCCATTTTCAATTTTCTTTCATAACAACAAATTGATTTTTATCTGGGGACTACAAAAAATGCAGTTTTTATTGTTAAATGCTCTCCTCAACGTATTTCTCATGGTATTTCATAAAGTGTCAAGCCGCCACATGCGTCTTTTGAACAGCCTCTCTGCAATATAATACTTTACGCTCATTTTTGTTGTCATCAATAAACAAAATGGAGTAATAAAAATCTCATCTCGTTCTCTTTCTAATTTTCCGCCACACACATACACATTTCAAAAACCACAGATCTGCATGTACTCAGTTGCTCTTCAACAATAGAAGAAATAGAGCAGTCATTACTGCCAGTAAAAAATAACTTGCATCTTGCATATATTATTCCACACAGCCTATTTATCAGAAATACATAAAAATTCCCATAGATTTTTTACAGAAGCATATAGCTCATCGTTGAGTATGATTGATTCTTGGTTATCTTCTAATGGAAAAACAGAAATACTCTTGAAAAGAACATACTAAATCATACAAACCCCTGTAATTTTCCAATTATGCAAAAAAGCTACATGGAAAAGTGCACCGTAGCATTAGCTAATAGTAATATTCTGTCATTTAATGGGATATCCTAATATTATCCAACTACATAATAATCATTACTATGATTGCTGTGTGGAATCTATTAGCTAAGGTAGTATTACGATGGTGACGGTAGATTAACTAGACTTTGGATATATTTTAGAGGGTGTCACCTCACCTCTCTCTCTCTCTCTCACACACAAGGTTTTTCTTGCTTTTGTTCCACACTTGTAATCTTGTAATTGGATCTTGATTGTTAAATAAGATGACAGAGCAGGAGTAGTAGTAGCATGCCACCATAATAATAATCCTTACATAATATATATACCAACCGAGACTCGAAAACGATACTCAATACCTAAAGGAACAGTAAAATAACAAAAACCCTCAGTGTGAATGAAATAAAGTAGAGAAACAGATCACACTGTAAAAAATGGACCACTACTGTGAATTTGAAGTATATACATGTAATACAGTTAACCGGTACCCATGTCTGAAGCCGCCACCATCAAAACACTGTGCCATGCCGCAGTTGACAGTTTTGTGTTTCATTTTCCATCTCTTTTTATTATCATTATTTTTGCTAACTAGGTAACATTTACGAATGTTGACGTGCATCCTATAAGTACAAACTTTTTCTTGACAGTCAGTCAGTCTGGTTGGGTTGCATTATTATTATTTTGTTGAACCACCGTCATACCGTCGTGTGTTACCTCACTACTTCGTGTGAGGAGTAAACCACCTATCGCCAATTTTTAATGCAATGAACCATTACCCATTTTTCTTCGTTTTTTATGAGGTAGTATACAGCCAAATAAATGCATTTCAGAGAAAAGCCCCAGTAAATATGCAGCACCTCATTATCACCTCAAGAATAAACGAGGACTACAATATATATACTTTTTTTTTGATGAGCACACCCGGCGTCAATCACATAAGCGTCAAGCAATATATTGCACTTGTTTACAAACCGAGCATATTCTGACAAAAAAACATGCTGGCAAATGAGCATAATAAATGTGTTTTACATTGCAGAGAATGTAATGTGTGAAGAATGTTGTATTGCAAATTGAAAATAATATTGGCCCAGTTCTCATCCTCGTCATCATCATCCGTTTTTTATTATTGGGGATGACGACGATGATGATGATGGTTTTGGCTGGTGTTGACAGCTCAAACAAGTTTTAATGGATGCGTTTTATGATCAAAAATCGTGTGCTGCATTTACGTACGTGTGTGCACTTCCTTTTCTTATTATTAAAAAAGAATATATATATAAAAAAAGGAGTCATTCTAAACGGTAAATGCATTTTGATACATTTTTTTGACAGAAATTCCATTTTCCTAGTGGTAATCTCCTATTTATGACTTGTTGGAGACAATAATGCATTTTATAATGGTTGCAAGTAACGCTTTACACGTTGTTATCCATCCTAAATTCTACTAGTCTCAACTTGCAATAATAATGACAATATCCGTCTCAACTTGGTCGTTTCAAAAAAGAATCGACAGAGATCATTGATCTACATTTTTGGAACTAATACACACTCGTATCACATTACAAATAATGTTATTGCCTTTGTACTCGGATCACACACCAAAGTCCCTTGAATGGCCGTATAAGTATGCCATTTGTGGGGTTTTATGATCCCCCATAAGCATCCATTAGAATGCCAACATTAGCCAAAAAGGTAGATAAAAATGGATCACAAGGAGATTTGCTACATATTTCGAATAAAATCCAAAACGTTCAGTTTCCAGTTGTACATTTAAAAATGCATACATATTTGTAACGTTGCTCATATTGTTTTGTAACATATGTTATGAAATTGTATGCAGTTTTATGCATGCCATGGGTTCCAGCATAACGTTCACTTCTTGCCAGTTATCTTACGTGGAACATTTAGTGTACTTGGCACTGACTTGTAATAAGTATGCACACCATTGACAATTTATGACAGTAAAGAAAGTACATTTAGGGCATAATATGCTAAACGTACAATTAGCAATTGTTACACATGGCATGGTTCGATTGGCAGTTGGAGTATATAGAGTACTTGCTCTAATATTCGTACACCGTATTTGTAGACAACTATGCAAATTAAGCATTTGCTTTGATACCCATTCATAAACCTTGAATACTGTTCATCTATCGACACATACGGAGTTTTGTAATAGAAAAACTGTCTTGACTTGATTTACCTTGGGAAACATTCATTCGGACCAAAATACAAGAAACTTGCTCACACCTGTAATTTCGCAAGTTAATACTTTGTAGTCACCTGCAAACATTTTAGTAAATGGACAACATGGGGAAGCCGAAATGGAAGGACAACGTTCGAAGAGGGGAAAGTAAGTTGCTTTATATAAACTCAAAGTTTATTAAATTATCTGAATAAAACATTTAAATAATAACGCCCGACAGGTAACATATGGTGTATATATTTATTACAGAAACGCCACAATTTCGGAGGCAATGGCCATATTCGAAATCCGAAACCGTTACAAACAAAAACTTGACAAGGAACTCAGGAGAAGGTGAACCAGAAAATCAGCAGCCAAACAACAGCGTGTCAGCTTCTCTGGCAAGAAGCCTGGAAACCGCTCCTCCGCCACCAGGATTATTACAGCGACAATTAGAAATATCCCGTTCTTCTGCACCAAGACATTTGTATCATCACTACCCACCTGGACTTATGGATCTTGGATTAACACCACCCTCATCCCCTCACCACCCCCTACAAGGATACTTCATAGCGGCAGAAATATCCCGTAGGATTTATGGAAATGGACCGCCACCCGGACCTCGGCTTTCCCATCCAACAGTGCTATTATCAAGCCCATTTATTCCCGGACGGGTTCCACTATCAGCTCCAATTGTCGCCACTCTCTATCGACCAATCCACCTTGTCTTGGGGCCGCAACCAAATCCAAATCCTTACATGCGCGCATTAGACCTGACCGTAAAGCCAAAAGACGGTGGTAATAACGCACAGGTACGCGATAATGCATACGACAACAACGTAGTTCCACCTGGAGAGCGAGCTTCCACCTCAAAGCGTGCATATCAGGATTCTCCCAAGTAAAGTTCATATTGCCAATTGAAATTTAAATCCGGAAGTGGATACAAGGATGAATTTTATTGCGAAAGTAGTGAGTATTTTAAACTTTAAAACATTACTACTCTTATTAGTTAACATAGGCTAGACTAGAGTTAAATTCAAAAGATATAATCTTTCTTCTTATTTTATCTGCATGATGAAAAATGGACTTGAAGTTGTATGTTGCCCTTCTTCTCCCTGGCATTGATGTATATTAAGTTGACTTCAAGAATTAATTTATGTACATACATAACATGCATACGCGCACACCATACATTATAAAAACAAATACAGGGACAAGACCATTATGATAATTACTGTTTCCCATTCCTTCAAAACCGTACAAACTGGAGGGCAGGCGGGGCATTAGCAACAAGAAAAAGTCTACTATTATAATTCCTCCTCTCATTCATTACTATTATCATCAGCAGCAGCAACAAACTGCTGCTGCAAAGAAAACTCGCTTTACTCCACACAATTATCATTATATTTTAGACGCATAGATATTTTCTCCAGATTGCAGAGAGGAGAGCTTACTCTCTTTTAAGCACTAATATTTGCTGACGGATATTCATAATGATTACGTGAAAAATCAAGAGGGAGAAGGAATGTAGTGTAAACAAACACGTATTTTATAATCCAACATATTACATTATTAGCATTACATCATGATATATCATTCAATTCACTTCACCTGTGTATAAAAAACAAATAACTGAAATCTTACTGGATTTTCTTGGAAGACAATCAAAAATTGATTTTCTCCACATAGCCTTACTTAAGCAATGGCTGCTGTTGCAGAGAGCTTGATATAACCGGCTGGATTCATAATGATAATGATAAGGATTAAGGGAGACGTGCATAGACTGTGTATAACGTCATCATCATCTTCTAACTTTTTTATCTATTCTCAAGTTTAGCAGCTGCTCCAGTATTGAGTTTTTTTTGGCTGTGATTCACTAAAATTCTCATTTTAACATAGAAAAATGTGTAACATTTTGTATATGTCTGGGTGTCATTTTGTCTTAGTGCTTGTTTTAGATGTGGATCTGGATTCATTTCTAATATTTCAACAAGCGCCATGTTGTATCCATACACACAAATGAATTAGGTCGTTGAATTATCTTTTTAACCCAATGTTTGTTCTCTTTTTTTTAAAGAACGTAATTATATTTCTTTCCAAATGATGATGAGGTAGACATATTTAATTGTAACATTTTTTCCCATTGCAATAGTAATTCCACTCATTATCATTATTTTCAATATAGTGTGTGTGGTGTGTATTATCCGACAAGAACTAAAAGGTATAGAGTCGTGATGATGACTTAGAAAAAGTCCCAGTCTAATTTTTACAAGTGATTATCATAATCTTGCACAATTTTTTTGTAGTCTTTAGAAGTAGCAGGTAACATTTCATAGTATTTCCTCACATAATTAAAATAAGCGTGAGCTAACTTACAAAAGAGTATGTATCCCTTTATTTGACGATGATTATGACAAGAAACGACAATCTGTCAAGAATTACACGCTGTTTTTATGTAAATTGGTGCGTCTGCAGTCTGCAGCCTCACTTTTGGTGTTGTTTGTTAATAAAGGGCTTAGAATACTGATACACAATATGCATACCTGCTAAATTGAAACCTTCCATTGAAAAATTATGTAGGAGAGAGAGAGTTAAAGGGTTTTGTTGGTGCGAGTAGCTTTTCCAACAATTTTTATTACTTAATCAACGCATCTCTTAAATATAGCGGTAGGCATGAGAAAAGGGTTACAATGTATGTAGGTTTATATGTTTTTTACGTCTGACAAGACGCTTTTTTAAGAGTTTGTGTTTAAATGAGGTAAAACAACGTGAGTGAGCACATGCATTCTTGGTTAATTACAGAGAATATCGACATAACCAGAGTTTTATGTAAAATACCATGTTTGTTTTGTACAAGAAAAAGAATGACGATGATGATAATAATAATCACTGACAACGCAGCGTCCACCACGACGACGCTTACTGGTGGTGCGGGCATATACAAGTTTTAAAAGTTTGCCTTGTCTTCACCTCTCTATTCATTACCTCCTCAGTTAAATAATATTTGAGAGAGATTTAAAACACACACAAGTACAATCTTACACGTCATCACAATTTCATCAAAAGGGTTAAGATTGGAACGGAGAGTTTTTTATGGGGATGTTTGATATTTTAAAAAATATGCTCTATTCATTTACGTTTAAACACACAATCAACTTCTTTTATATTTGTGATCTTAGAAAGGGGATGGTAATATTGGCAAGATTAAAATCAACAGATGAGGAATATGAATACAAAGTCTTTTAATAGACACGACACATTTCTCAAGCGTACATGGAGAAACCTTGAGTTTTCATAATTAGCTTTGGTCTTATTCAGATATTGTCTCTTTTTTTTGTTATTATCATCATTACTAATTTATTTACAGCAGAAATTAGGCTCCACTTCTCTTCATTATCGTTATTATGATCATCGTCATCATCATACTCAAGAGTGCATTTTTACTACAATATACGCCATACTTTTGCCTTTGTACTATATTCATAGTTATAAGGAACTGTCTTATTAATTAAAAACACGTGAAGTGACGAAAGGTAACTAACTTGACAGAATTACAGAAAAACATGACTTTGTTTCATTATTATTAATATAATTAAATTGCATTTTGAATCAGGGGTTTTTTTTGGAAGGAGTTACATTGCAATGACATGCTGCATGGACACTCTGGTTCGTATTCGTTATCAAAGCATAAATTACTATTTGGAATGATTGTATCATAAAATCTAGAGGATTTTAAAGTAAATTCAAAACAAAACAGTTGTTTATCTTTATTACACAGAAAGGGAAAGGGTTGGCCCTGGCACTTGATTGCATTACATACAAAATGTTTCAATGTCCTCACTAAAAGAGAACCACTGTCCACTCTGAACAATATAATATAAGATGAACACACTGTAAAAACAAATATTGTTCTGTTCACCAAATTGCTTCATCATGTACGGCACTGGGCTTTAATGAAACAAAAGGTTGATAGTGTATTGTACATACAAGAAGGTAACAAATAACACCAATTTTTTGGGTTGCTCTCATCATCATGATCAAGCTCTCTATCTAGGATAAACAAGGATGTATTCATGCAGAGCTGTGTGACCATTTCACCAAAGTTATGCAAGCAACCCAGTCATCCATAAGGTATGCAATGGTTATCAAGAAATGAAAAGTATTTTTGGTTCTTTATTGAAATGACATTTAATGCGTAATGCACTTTATTACCATATCTCTCTCACCAATCTGATTCTCATTGATGATGATGACGACCATTTGAAACAAAGTGGGAGGACGTGGGGCATGTCATTGTTGGAGTGATTGGCATTGAATTTTTTTACTTACTGCTTAGATTCAATTTGTTTACTTTTGTTATATGAGAGCTTCTTAAAATATGGAATAAAAATTCACCCAGAGGATTGAATCAGATAAAGTTTAAAATACTTAATGCTCAAGCCATTCCTTTAACATTTGTAAAATTGTAGGAGGAGTTGATGAAAAAATCTATAGTACTTTTTTAACGTCACAATTTTTTTAATGATTCTCAAGGCCGTACTAATATATTCGTATTTAACAACCATTTAAAATAGTTGCATAATGTAATGTCTTGAGGAGATTTTTGTTTCTGTGAAACCTCCGAAAGGAAGAGGATGATTCAAAAGAAGAAGGGAACTTGTCTTGTAAATGTATGCATAATATTCTCTATATGCAAGTGAATAATAAAGCCTTTTCCATTTTTCAAGAGCAGATGAATCACAGTAATTAAAAAAGACAGGTATTCATAAAGCCATGCTCATTCTTTCTTTAAAATTTATTCATTTGTTCCATCCACAAACACACATGAGGAGGACAAACCATCATTTATTTATTCTGATCAATGTTGATATGTGTGCGTGTACATAAGGCAAAAAGATAGAAAATGTAAATGATGATGAATATTCTTTATTACCCATATATCCTTTCATTTTTTCTCTTTAGTTTTCATGTCTCTTTCAATTACAATCGATATTTATTTCTTTACAATTCTCTTGTAATCACTCGTATTGTTTTGTACAGCTACCGCTCTTGACTTGTGTATTGTTTAAACCGTTTAGGTACCTCCATATAACATTTTAGCCCCTAAGAATGTTTTAAATTCTTCAAGTTCCACGTACACAGATGTGCAGAAAGGCCTGATAAGCATTTTCCACCACCACCGGCAAAAATTGTGTATATTTTGCTGTTGGGATTTTCTCACACCATCACCAAATGCATTTTTTCTACAATGCAAGCGTGAAATGGAGAAAAAGGCATGGTAAAAACACTCACTCAATATTAACCTGACTTCATAGCTCTGCTAGTGAGAAACCATTCTAGACGTTTATAGCCTACAGGCAATATACACATACATGGTTAGAGGTGCACTTGAAAGAGAGGCCCTTGACAGGAGAAGGGCATATAATAAAAATCCATATAGCATCCCAAGAATTTCCTAGACTTTGCCTGTACCATTGCACAAGATGAGAGAATAAAGCCTGGAGCAAAAAAAAAAATAGAATAGGCAAAGCGGGGTTACACTAATTGCCAGTGTTGTTCATGCCTTCTAATACACTACCTTCACGGTTTGTCTTCAGGAAGGTAAAGCGCAGTAATAAACGTGCATGTTTTATATTACAAACGGAAAATGCAGTCATCATCAGCATCCATGTACAAATCAAGTACAAATAACAAAAATACCTCTCAAGTATAAAACCAGCATTAAAATGTTAACTTGCAAGGAATTTGCTTTTATTTCCTTGTCCAGGTGGCTAATGAAAAGTGCACCCGAGTTGTGTGAAGCTGCACTAATATGCAACTCTGCACACAACAATGCAATGCAATAAAAGAAGAAGGTAAAATAGGTTGACATTCTCTCCCCAAAAAAGGAACCCCAGGAGGACTGTTGAATACAAACTATTTTTTTCAAAGGGGCCCCCTCACGAGACAAATGTGACAATCAGCCGAGAAGGATGTTGTATAGAAATAAGAGGACAACAAAAAGTGCATACCTTTTTTATTCCCTCTACTATCCAATATCCTTCAAGAGAATATTTTCAAGAGGGTATACATATCTATTCGTATACGACAAGGAGAATTACAAAGGAGGTACTTGAGGAGAGGGTGAAATAGGTAATAATAATATTTCACAAGAGCTTACTTATTTCACATAACTACAGTACATCCTTTTTTACTTCATTTCCTTCTCCACTCAACTTTTATAAGCCGTGAAAAGGCCCGTCCCTTATGTATGTTCCTTTCTTAAGAAAAATTGTTTTCAAGAGACCCTTATCCCATCCCTCATTTCTTCCCTATTCACAGAGAGATCTCTTCAGCTCTCATCCATATATACTACACACATCTCTCTGCGAAGATGACAAGAATTGAAAAGATCTCTCAACTTTTTTTCTCTTCCGAAGTCTTCCCCTCCTCCTCTTGGTTGCCGTGTGTCTTTCCATCCACATCTACCTCTTGGAAAATACGAAATGCCTCTTTTTCTACCTTTTCCATATTAACATCCAAAAAACATGAAGATGAGGATGATGCGTGAAATGGAGATGCATATGTTTGCATCATAATGCATGCGCTGCATTTTATTATTACATTACCAACGCACTGCTACTCTCATATGCTCCTTCACGCCTGACTGACTGTCATTTGAGAGATTTTTAGTAACAAGGGAAATAATGTACTAATCTGATTTTACGCTAGAGAGCAAAAACACAGAAGAAAATATACCGCGTCTCTGTGCCCTTTGCCTTTTACTCCCATTTCACACCTTTTCCCCGATAGACTCCGTAAAAACAAGCAAGTATCGCGGGTACAACCGGGAGAGGTCAACAGTCAATCTTTTACAACCCTCACACAATACCAAAAGTTTATTTCCGTTATTCACACACTAAATTATTATACTGCCACACAAATATATATATTCAAGTCAACTTGATTTCTTTTTCCACTCTATAAAAAATCCCATTCCCTACATACATGCAAAATCCAAAGGAAGAAGAGAAGTGAGGTGGCTTTGATCTTCATTTTTTTTGTTTTTACCTGAAAAAATAAATACAACGTGCTCTTCCGCTCCTGTTTGTTGTTCCAAGGTACATCCAAACAAATGAACGTGGATAGAGATTGATGAGCATCGGAATGGGCGACCACACCCAACTCAATGCATTATTGTTTCCATTCATTCACTCTCAAACTTGACTCATTCATTTTCATTCATCCTTCTTCCATCCAATCCATCTACATTTGCTTTGGATGGAGAGCGGAGGTGTACAAAAAATGTTAATACCATTTTCCCTTCCTTATGATCCTCTGTCTGTGTGATCATCACCATTTTCAGAGGAATCTTCTTGACGATGACGCTCACACTCGGGAAGAAGGAATAATGCAATGGCAATGCAGAGTTATACCCTCCAAGCGTGTATACTTTGTAGAGCTAAACGGATGTAATGCTTTGTCTGTGAAGGAATTTTATTAGATAAAAAAAATATGCCTACTTCTTTATGTATGGAGTGAATGCACCATTTTGAAAAACAAGAGAGGTGTTAATAAAACAAAATAACAATGGATTGCTAACAGCTCTAATAATAATGATAACAGTCGGAGCAAACAATGTGTATATCGTTTTATGCATATCATGTCTTCTCCCATAATAACTAGTCCTCTCCCTGTCTAAATAATCAGGCATGCCAAATACACTTCGTGAAGCAGCACTACTCATTGTCAATGTCACCATCCTCATCACCACCCCTATCATCACCGTTTTTGTGGAAAATGTCACCCTCCACTTTTTTCTACTTTGTTATTGTTTTGTTCCCACTCTTAAGTAGATAGAGCTTCCTTGACTTGCAATTCCCATTGTTGTATCTTAGCCTATCACTCACCCTGCCATTTTTACTCTTTTGCTAAGTTAGTTATTATTATTGTTACACGGAAAAAGAAAAGGATCGTCAATCCTTGTCAATCTCAAGTTAATTACTTTGCATAATTGTGTCTATATAATGCACAAAGAATGCTAGTCAATTCCACTTCATTTACTCCTTTTAAAATATAAATAAACATTAAAAAATCCTGTATATAATGGCAACATTCTTCTCCACGCATCATGCATGCATGCCATGCTTCAATTTAACTTGAGGAATGTCCGTGTGAGAGAAAAAGTGTCAAAGGAGCACATGCAAAAAAGCATCTACACCAATTCACATTTTTTTACGACTTTTTTAAAAGTTCCCTACTAAAAATACCTTTGTTTTTACGGTAATTAATTTATACACTATGCATACAGACGAAATGTCGTTGACGCTCATTTTCTTCCCGTTGCACTGCCCTCATTTATTTTTTATGGGTACACATTATATTATATAACATATAACCCATCTCACAGTCTATCATTTCAAGTCACCACGCAAAACTCAATTTAAATATCCCCTCACCTTATTTCCTCCTCTCTTTTCCTGTCACTCAGTCAGTTCCTCGCAAAAATAAATGTATTTATTGGTGAACCAAACCAAGTCTATCATCATCAAAATAACTGTACCTAAATGTATACATTACACACACATCTCAAGCCATTTACTTGAGAGACATTCATTATCACAAAACAAATCCCTCTCTCTCGCTCCATCCTTCATCATGATCAGCATATCCCCACAAAAACTTGAAATCTTTCAAGTACACCTAAAAACATCATGATTTTTCTTATTGCACCAAAAGAAATAATAAATTCTCGGTGACATATGGATTTATAGGTTTTGTATGTATTGCAACGCGAATAAAAGAGGGGCATAAATCTGCCTACTACAAACACGGCTTCTCTATAACATACCTACACATACACACTTGAACAACGCTCTTCCTCAACTAGTCCCATCATTCATGCCAAAGAAGAGATTTGCCATATAGCACACATGTACATATCACGCTGCTACTACTACTACTACATAACCTTACAAATCACAACCAACCAAAAAATACTCTTGTTTAACCTTAAAAACTCACGCACTCTTTTAAAAAATCAAGAGGAACTCTACACAAGCCCAAAATACGGGTGACATTGTCCCGCCCACACATGAAGATGTATACAGTACGGTACTGTATGACATGATGAGTGCACATTTAAATATTTCGCGTGATATCAGATACTCCAATAGATATTATTGCTGGTAGATATGTCAACTTTTTTTTCTGTGTTTTAAACACATAATTTATTGCTAGGGTAACCAGATATCTCAAAACAGTCATGACATGACAGAAAGTCCCAACCCAACGTATAAAAATTCACCAAAAGAGAGATGTAATCAAATAAAAGAGGAAATACAAATGAACGGAGAGAAAGAAGATGTTGTTTGGTGTGTAATAAAAGGAACTGTGTCACCCAAACAAAAAAATAGTTAATACGACATGAGATGATATGATGATGCCTCATTCTTTCTCTGAGAGGTCATACCGGTGGCATTGTCATGAACGTGTGATAATTGAGCCTGTTATAAAGCATATTTTTTATATGATGACTTTATCTTCATCTCCTCCAGGAGAAAATGCATGATCAAGAATGTATTCTTATTTATGAAAACCCCTAAACGAATAAGAAATTAAATACAGTTTTGAAAAAAATGGAATCAAGTAGGAGTAATAAGGTATTAAGACACCTGCTGGTGCTGCTGTGCAGGTTATGGCATTTTGTATAAATGCCTTACCTTCTTTTTCCTCATTTACTCTTTAAAAGAGATGCTCATTGTCAGCATGATATGCATCATCATATCCTCATAATTGTAATCATGATCCTTTTTCGTAAAGGTATATACATTTTTTATTTATTCTTAAGTCAAAGTCTTGTTTACCTGGTTTCCCTTCCAAAAAACACACACCAATGCAGTTTTTTAATACTGAAAAACGAGCAAGTCTTTGCCAGAAGAATATGAGTTATGACTGTGGACACAAAACAGAGAAAATCTTGAAATGTCACAAGCTCAACAGAAGAGTGGATCATTATAGTCGGAAAGGAAAGCAGGAGAGGCTTGGTCCACACATTTTTCCATTAATATATTCTTACTAAAGTGAGCTGCCACTTTTTTGGTGTCACATTAAGTGCCACGGAATAAATATGCATGAAGATGAAGATTCACAGACACATTATTATACTTTTTGGTATTTAATTTCACTCACTTACAGACTCACTCCAAACGATGATGATATGAGGGACCTACAGCAAAGCATATCATCCCAGTCACACATGTCAAGTCAATCCCAAAATTTACTTTTGTAATTTTTTGCCATTTAAAAAAATATACACAAAAAACGTTTGTTTTCTTAACCCTTTATCTTTTTCATAGTATAAAATGATAATGTTGAGAGAGGGCTCAACACGGTAGCTAAAGCTCATACCACTTAATCCGAAATAATATGACTTGATTACAATTCCATCTTTTTTTACCCATTCAAATTTCAAACAGAAGCTCTTTCCTGTTATAATATGTCCCATCATGTTTGCATACTAAACATAATAATTCCCACAAAAAATTATTACATAAAGCTAACACACAATATGACATGAATACTTATTCACAAGCAGCAGTAGCAAATAAGGTGTGTCAATACATTCTTCGCATAAAAAATATATTTTTTTAAAGAATGCCATGATAAGTTGAAAATCTTGCAGATTTTTTTCTTCTTTTTCTCCCTTTAGGATTATTATTATGGATACGCGCTGCTCTCAACTAGACTACTGCTCTCTCTCTCTCTCTCTTCTCCGGAGATTTATTAGGGATGACTGTGTATGACGCTGGTATTTGTTCCCAGTAAAAAACTTTTTTTCTCTGTTATCCATGCAGAAATGCTAAATGAGTTGAGAAAATGACATGTTATGTGTGTATGTGCTAGATTACATCCCCATGAACATTATATGTACTTCTGTAATGGTGTAAATGTATATAATCAGAGTATTGGGTATAACAAGAAAGACCAAGAGAGAAAAAGGCGAAATGGTTTTGTGTACGTGACAAATAGCTTATGAGAGCAGTGGGCAATATATTACAAGGGAAACCGTCAGAAACAGACAGATCAAGAGGAAGAAGACAAGTACAAAATATTTTCTTTGAGAGCGAAAAAAAAAGAAGATTGAATGCTTTTAAGTAAGTATGTATAGTTCCTATATGGAGTTGGAGGAGGAAACTTGGTAGAAATAATATGCAAAAATAATTTTTAAAGGATGGATAGATGAATGGATGCACATTGTCTGCAATAATCCTTTTCTCTTGCTCATATTTGCTCAGAGAGACAGCTCAAGCAAATAAGCAACATATTATGTATATTTTTAATCCTTTCTCTTATTCTCTCCGTGTGGCTTGGTGGTGGGATAGGTATGCGGATAGATAGGTACAAGGAGGGAGTAGTAATTATACGTATAATTTTTTTTTTTGTTTTATTTTTTTATTTTGTTCTCCACCTCGTTTTGTGTGGTGGTGACGGTACAAAATGATGGAAATGATATGTGATGGGCTGTTTAAGAGAGAAGAGAGTCAAGTGACAAATGGGAGAAATCCGTCTTCCCTGACGTGACATCATCTACAGAAGGGATGAAATGTAAAGTTATTACTATGCATATGAAATCTAACCGTTTCTATTACTATTATGCAGCTAACCATATCATTATTATTATAGTTGGGAGAAAGAATGCGGGAAAAATGTAAATTACTTGGAAGTATAGGAGCAAATATGCAATTTAAATAGCACAAACTATAATTTAACCTTTGACTCAAATAAAGTGTGTAGATATTCCTCATATGTATTTCTCCTACACTAATTAAAGTGTCTATTTGTGCAAATACAATGATATAAAGGTACTTTTTGTGAGAGGTTGGCAAACATTTATTGCTCTTTTTTCTTAGGTAAATAATATACGACTAGACAAATGATGATGATGGGTTCGTGGAAAAATTTAAACTTAATGTCATCATCCATTTATCATCATTATCGTCGTATAAATAAAGGAAAGAGTTAATTTCATGGAAAAGTATACAAAAAAGAGTGGATGTTTGTGAAAGCAGTTGATGAACGTTGCAGTCATTAAAGCTCACGTTTAATTATTAAAGAATATTAAATTGTCAACCCAAAAATATTTTCATTTAGGAATAAGCCATTGACCCTTGGAAAGCTTCATAATTCGGTATAATTTCCATAATCCAATTTAAACATTTCCAGAAATGGAACATCTGCTTGGTAAATATAGATTGGTATGTGTAAACAGAATAGAATACGGCATTTTTAAGCTTTGTGTTTTTTTTTGTGTTTACCCACATTTTGCGTCTTGACTTTTCCAGCCTTTGATTCCCACACAGACTAAGCAACCGCAAAAGGAAAATGGAGAAAATAGAGAAGCCGTTCAATAATAGTTCACCGCATCGCTAAAAAATTGAATTTACTTAGTTGTTTCACACACACACATATCGGAATTCTTTTTACTTTTGTGAATGGAAAAGAAAGATGGTAATGCGTATATGTCGGCTTTTCCCTTACTTCAATTTGGAGATGGTAATATATCCAAAGGATTCCGCTGCGCTGGGAGAAAAAATCTGAAGATGAAGCAAACCCTTAAAAAATGAGCTGGGATTTCGTTTTTGAGAAGTTAAATACAGATGGTCTACTTTAATTTTTAACAGAAATTCACATGCAACCAAGTCTGTGCATCATCTTTGTTCTGACAATACACCAAACCCAATTTCATATATCTTTCTGCTTTTATCACTTTAGGCTGAGGTTATACCGTGTTCTAACATTTAAAATAAACAGGGGAAAAATCTTTAATAAATTTACAAACATTAAATATTTAAGCATACAAACAAATACACAAACTTCTGAAAGCGTTTTGCAGGGATACACATTACACTTAACCTGTAAGCTACTTTATCCAGCAAATGGCCTCAATCTAAAGAAAAACGCTTTTGACAGGTAATTGCCATTTCTAAACAATGCCACTAAAAAACTCACACGTTGTGACTAATTACATAGCACAACATTACACTTTTTTATCATATGCGCGTAATCCTTTTTTAAACGCTCCATGCTTTCATTCATGCTCCATTCCATCCTTTCATTTTTTTTAAACCTATAAAAAAAACTCTTCCAGCACAGCATATGCATTTGTATTGCGTAATTGTTGTGATATTGCGTAAATACAAAGTTTTGTATTTGTACCTTTTTTTACTAAAATGGAAAACAAAAGGGTTAAAAAGCATGTAGAAAAGGGAAGATATAATTTCAGTTGATTTTTTTTGTTTCTTTTTTTTCATCTCCTGAAAGTGATGATGACCGCTACACGTACAATATCGCTACAAAAATACATTTGAAGAGATGATGAATATACACGAATAGAAGACTTCTTTTTTTGGGATGGGAAATAGTCCAAGTGTTTCTCAAGACTTGAACAAGATGATGGTGATAATAGTAAATAATAATAAGATAGGATAAGGATGATGATGGT
>JAHZNG010001682.1:0-11656 GCA_027744375.1 Orchesellides sinensis | reverse complement strand
AACAATCAAAGAATATCTGAGTGAAGAGTGGTCAAATACCTACATACGTTAGGTATACAGTATTATAATACAGCATCTGGCTCTAGTTGTTTTTGGACAGGATGAATGTTGAGATTTTGAGGAATGATTCTTAAAGTCATAGTCCTCATGTTCATAAGCTGTGATGGTCCACACTGCCTACATGTAAAAGCTGTCGAAAAAGGTAGCGTTGCGGTCCAGCAGCTATAGCATTACATAAGCTATATACGTTATGAAGTTTTCCTTGTTTTTTTGATTCAAGTAACACATAAAAAACAAAATCAGGATTCTACAATGATTCTACTGGATGAGAACTCGTCTTCTGATATCTTACATACTTATCTTTATATCTATTGAAATGGGCTGAAGTATGTAGGTACATAGCAAGTACATAAGATTATGCAGTATTGTTACTGGTTGGGCACGTACCCACATTACAAACTTTCTGTTTGTATCTTGTCTCTATCATGAGAAAGTTTCTTTTAACACAATTCCCATTTCTTGTGAATGTAACAATACAGGAAAATCTTACCTGCATACAAGATTTATTGCATTAGGATGTATTATTGGAATTAGTTTTTACCGCAAATGTATTCAAATCAGTAGGAAGGAAATCCAGCAAGTATTTTGTGTTTTACCTCATGACTTTGATAATGTTTGCAAACAAATTGCTTAGAACAATAATTGTCCTAGCTGTAATTGATGGCGCGGATGTAGCTGTAGTAGATGTAGTTGATTTTATATATGATGTTCTTCAAACAAAATTTTTAAATTTTGATACGAATCTGTTGCAATCGTGATTAAATACTATTGCAATCATTTAGCGAGAAAAATAATGTCAGAGTAGGAAAGAAAAACCTAAATTAACTTCATTTTTTGTAGCTTTGTTATTTTTAAACAATTTTGAGGTTCCTTTAAGGAAAATGTGGCTTACTTTTTAATCATAATCTGGAATATATGCAGAACTTTTGCTACTTTGATAAAATAAATGTTTGTAGCATTCTATATTACGCTACTTCGTTTGTATCATTCCTCTGTTGCAACAGGATGCATATAATACAAATTTATGACGATGGGTGGCAATGTATAAGAATAGATTATTATGCTATTGTGCTTGATTCCCCAAAAATTAAATTCTTTATTAATATAAAATACCTTTTCGATTAGTCAGTTTTTGATGGCATTGACAAAAGAACACAGCATGAAGTCTGAATTGTGGCTGAACTTTACTACGTGGATCCGAAGTGAAAGCAAAACCAGCAATGGGTAAAAGCACGACATATATGGGTGCAGACTTTTTGCTTCCTATGAAAAATACGTACGAAAGGCAAAACTTCCTTTTTTGTTGTTGAAAACCATGAAAGTTTCTCTTATTTTCTGGATTTAACATTAAAGTACACAATCATGTATTATGTACATTGCATACCTTGAAGCTTCTTTGTTTACATAACTCAGTCAATAGTAGTGAGAGCAACTTTTTTCAAAGTTTTGGAGTAAAAAGTTGAGTTTCTCAATCTCAATCTAGTCTGAGTTTCAGATTCACCCAACTTCTGTTCATTTTCCACAAAATACATAGGAAACTCGGAAGCATGACATGCCAATCTTCCTTATCATTCAGTATCTGACACGGTATGTAATCTGAATGTGAAAAGCATTATATATCTCCTCTCATCCTACCCATAATATTGAACGAAGTAAATCTGTTTAATAACCATTCTGGCACTGTATCATGGTTCGACATCATAAAATTACCTTCATTATACAGCATATTCCAATGATTCATTCATTTATTGGCGTATGGTGAAGCGCAACCAAAGGAAAATGCAATGCAACACACAATTTCAAAAGGATCAAAATTAAAAGTTTGGTATGAAACAGTCTAGAGAATGAAAATCAAAAGTAATATAACAACACAAGAATATTTTAAACATAAGCGTATATAAGAGACCTGTTTGAAAGCAGCTTTGATCCTTATATAAACTCAGACAGAAGTAAACAAATATTAAAATTTTACATGCAGGAAACTGATATGAATGAATTATGGAATTTTTCGAACCAGCAAAGCAATAATCCAACATATATAACGTCTAAAAGTCTAACGTATAAGTGAATCGTATAAACCACCAAAACTCCTGGAAATCATAAATACTGATATGAATGAATTATGGAATTTTTCGAACCAGCAAAGCAATAATCCAACATATATAACGTCTAAAAGTCTAACGTATAAGTGAATCGTATAAACCACCAAAACTTCTGGAAATCATAAATATGAAAAGCCAAAAATAAAATCTGGGAAAGACTTCAAACCAATATTTGGAACAACTTGAATTTTATTGCCGACACTTCACCAATCATACAATAATTGTATAATTAGATGTTCATCTTTCAAACACAAATCATATAGCACTGTTAGTGACAATGTGTACCGCAAAATTTAGTTCAGCCCCAAAACCAAAATTTTTAAATCGTGTTGACAAAATATGAAAAAAAAACGAACATAAACATCTACCAGTACTCGAGTACCATCATTAACACACTGCCATACACTACAAATGAGTTTTACGTTTTTTAATTAATATATTAGTAATATCTGAAATAAGCTATGTAAGGTACTTACAGTAACGAAACCATTATTATTCCAAAAGATTGATATCTGATCGATGGTCGTGTAGTACAATTGTAATATAATTTTACTTACTTTTGGTTTAACAGAGGTTAATAACAACTACTTCAATGAAATTAAGAAAAGTCTTTTTTATGATCGTCTTCTCAAACGCTCTACTATATAATACTACATAAGTTATAACGTACATAAATTAAATTAATCACAATGAAACAAAACAAAACCACAACTCAACTTCAAGAAACATTATCATAACACAAATACGAATAACATACAGATAATACAATGACACTCTCGGACTTTCAAGATGGGCAACCATCAATAAGAATGTTGTTACGGCCTTCTAAGTAATATTAGAGGTATACACATACACATTTTTTAAACCTTACCATAATGTTCCAATCTTTTCATTTCATATTAGAAATTATTTGCAGAACCTATCAGAACATACGTACACTGGAAATATTATATATCATATATCTGAAATCTTAAATCCATCCATATAATCTATAAAGTACAAAGAATGAACTTGGTAATAAATGGGTATTTTTTAATATATACTATTTCTGACTGTAGTATTCGTGTCATATATGATGCAACATATATGCACTCGATACTTATGAAATTCGGCAAGGCAAATATAACTTCGGTTCCAAAACTAAAACTGGAAAATAACTTGAAAATAAGTATTTTACTTTTTCTGTAACCATAAAATACATACACCTATAAGGAACTCACAAAGCCAGATATACAGCAATTCTACTCGATTTCAGTTTTTTATATTGCAAAGTTATATTTCTCAATTTGATTTGCTAAGGCCGTTAGGTCTAATACGTGTCACCTTAATACCCATCATTGCACATATGTAATAATAATAATAATAACATTTAAGAAACCACGTGTATGCATTACTGTATGACTCTAATACATCGAATAAACTAACAGCTTAAATCTCCGGTTTCTTCGGTTTTATGAATTTTTAAAAACACACATTTAAAGTCACAATGATATTGAGGAATAATCTGGCAAGGAAGAAAAATGGATAAGTCACTGCGTTAATATTTCTTACTCTGAGTTCACACAATTCACACTATTCATTCGAGAAGGTTAAATTCGTATTGGTTTGATAATTACATGTTACATAGAAATATCATATTTGGCAGGTTTATGTTTAACGTATTTTAGTACACTGATTAGTAAATAGAGACAACATGGTTGCGATAATTTTATTTAAGACTATACTATTATCAAATCAAGTATGCACACATATAGATTTAGTAGATCTCTAAAAATCACAAGCAAGCAGTGCTCAAGCAATCCTTCTCACGTAAAACTATATTCTCAAATATCAGGATTTTAAATTGAAGAAATTGGAAGAGTTTAGCAGGTAGGGTCTGCAGATATAATTCACTGGTAGGAAGATAAATGCACAATACTCTTTCGTCTAACAAATTGATGAGCTCAGGTCATTGATGCATTTAATTTGCCTGCCTTTAGAAACGGGAAAATTAGATATTACTGAACCCTTCAGGTATTTAATCCATTTGCGGCTTGAAATCCTGATACTTGCTACTACAAAGCTACTGATCGAGCACGAGGTAATAAAAGAAGATTCTCCTAAATATCAACTCTTATATTGATTTTTATGCCATGCAGTCAGTTTTAATATGTGATGTTGATTTAAGTAATACATGAATACAAACATTATTGTATGCTTTTCGATATCATGTAGAATTCTTCTAGATAAGGTTCTTCTACGTTTTTCTTGTTTACCAAATATGTGTATATGACCTAAATATATGTAATTATAAGAGCAAATTCTTTCTGTCTAGAATACTTTTTTAAAATAGTGATTTATGTCTCCCATTTTTTATTATTTTAGTGTGTAATGTAGTACTCTCCTTCATCATCTTTCACTTGGTTGACAAAATATCATCCAGATGAATGAAAGAAACTTAGGGTATAATATTTAGATAGTGAGAAGTACTTTGGTTTTGCTACTACTAGTTCCTACAATATGTAAAACATCTAGGTAGCAGCTTAATTTAACACTGTATCATCGGTAATAAACGTATATGTCAGTTTAATTGGTCAATTACAACAGAACAGAATAGAACTAGAACTACATTCTTTAGGACACCTGGCAATAAAGCAAATATAAACCGAATTCAATTCCATTTCCCGGATGGGTGTAACCATAATCCAATTTTTGTTCAATCTGCTGTACTTTCCAAATACGTATAACATTATTGGACTGCAGTCAGATGGTCAAATAATTTCGTTGAAACAAGACAGAGCCTTGCGTAATTTTTACAAGTAGGTATATGTTTTTTACCGACACAACAAATTGACAGTGTTGATGTACAATGTATTTTTAGTCATATAGGTATTATAATATTTTTTGATGTTGAATGCATTCTTTTTTATTAATTACTATAATATATAATGTTGGTGATTTTCTCCTGTAATAATAATCCTGTTTGATGTACAGTTGGATGACATGAAATGAATTCGCTGGAATTATGACAGAGGTTTGTCTTCTGCATTTAGAGTGGGTTCAGTGGGCGTTCCATTCGGTCGAGAACCGTCATTAGCACCTGCTGCGGCCTGATTTGCCGTCGCTTCACGCAGAGCCTCGTCAAAACTTTGAACGGATCCTGATCGAGAGCCACCCATTCTTGTCTGGAATAATTACCCGAAAATATTTATTAACATATTGCTTAAACATTCAAACAATTCTTAGCATAAGAAATCATACAGGAAAGAGGAAAAGTGGGAATACAGGGTACAACTTTGAACCGTGCGGGTAATAAACAGCTCCTTTATTTTTATTGGAAATCTATTCTTCCGATTGAAAGCTGTTACTGAAATTTCTCTTCAGACCCGTAGCACACAGTCTTCTCAAAGCTGCTTTATAGATGATGTTTCAGAATCTCTTACAAAATCTTCATTACCGCATCAATGAAATTCGCTTTTGCGTTAACCAGACCTTTCACATAAAGAATTGGACAGGCTACAGAAGCTTAATGATTACATTTCACCTACAACTTCATTTTGCAGGCAATTACTGAGTTCTAACCCCAACATGGATTGGAAGAGAGATAAACAGATTTTACTACTCATCCAATTTACATCTTTATTTTATGGACAAATACAACTACGCTATTCTACGCTAGCTTGCAAATATATACTTGGTATACTACAAATATACAAATGCTTGAGATTTGTCAACAGATTGGCAGGAATGGCATCACATTCAAAGGTGCAGTTTAGCCTTCACAACTCTTAAAAACAGTTGTGCAATCGATTTCAATCTCTCGAAGCAAGTTTTTCCTAACCGGGGATATAACTCTGAACATTGAACAGAGTTTCTCTAGTTTTATTGCATTTTACTGCCTCTTTGTTTAGTCTAACATCGATCTTGCTTGGGTATACCATTTGTTAATTGACGAGTGAAAATTTCTTAAGGTCACATATACGGAATGGGAAATGTAATGTATTGTATTCATTTAATATTGTAGTTCTGGACCGACTATAATACGTAGTGATCTTCCTAAAGATGTAATTATGCAATATGTCGTCCTTGTTCAAAAACTCATAAAAACGACAAAGGCCATTGTTTATTCACACATTTATGATGAAACTAATGCGTTTTCCTTTCCTGCAGTACAGAGAAAGTGGAATAGGCAACATAACTTTCTAAATCCAGAAAAAACTCATTTTCTTCAAGTGACTCAACAATAGGAATACGGTACGTCATTCATGACATGCACTTTATGTTCTGAGTACATAAGATATGTACACGTGTGTACTTTATGGAGAGCCGAAGTGGGACTCTGGGACTGTTTCGTGTTCACTTCACTAGACATGCTGCTCATTTTATTGCCCATGCATGTTATATAAGAGTTGCTCCACAAAAGAGAATAAAATAAAATGAGAAGGAATTCCATGAAAGCTCCAAGGCTCCTTGGATGAATGTTTTGTGTGTGTGTGAATACCTACATTACAGTAGGTTGAACTTAAGGATTGACTGACTGAGNAAGGCTCCTTGGATGAATGTTTTGTGTGTGTGTGAATACCTACATTACAGTAGGTTGAACTTAAGGATTGACTGACTGAGGATAAAGCTAACATCATTAGTATTCCACTTTAGCCTCTATTCTCAATTCCCATCCGGCAAAAAATGGGAAATGAACTTTCTTATCGTCTTGTCACATAATATTACATGCGTGCAAGTTGAATGAATAAAAGTATCCTTCTTCAATATTCCATTCTATCACCCCACAACAACTTTCTTCGTTGAGTATATAGGTGTATCGCAAACAAGTGCTTTGAAAGATTTCCGCGGTGTGTCACGTCCATATCTTCACTAAATTGCATGCTTACTTATCATAATCATTCTCAAGCTTCTGGTAAATGCCAGAAACATGCATAAATACGTAGTAGACCAAGGAAAGGTACACTTTTTCAAACGGGTATTTGCTATGCGGCGAAGTAATCCCATATAAAAGGTAAAGAAGGAGCCCATATTTGGCGTGGAGAAAGGGTAAGGATGGACATAGAATAAAGAATACGATTTTTTTGCACTCGGACATTCGGATAAAGTTAGAGTAAAATACCTTGATTGTTGACACTGCACCAGTGACACGTTCTTCCATAGATCGGAAGGAATCTGTGTTCTTGAGTGCTCCAATCTTACTGCTCACTGCAGATCCAATGCCACCAAACAAAGAAGTGGTCTTCTCTGCGGTGGCTTTAATTGCAGACTCAGTCTTCTGGTACCTGTTCCGGTTAAAAAGACATTTCTTTAAAAAACAGTTAAAATCACAGTATAAAGCATGAATAAAACAGTCATCATTTTACAAAGGGAAGCATGCACCCACCGCACAAATTCATACACTGAATCCACCCACATATTATAAACTTTTAAAAATGAAGACCCATCTGGTAAACATTACTTTTTTCAATACGTGCACATTAAATCACAACAGGAAAGAAGAATTAAGTAGCATCCCACGTACATTTCACACATCAAAGACTACAAAACACAAAAAAGCTACAGACTGAAGTCTTTTAAAGTGACAGATAATCAATGATAGTTTTACTGCATACAAACTAGAACAAGTTACAAAACGCATCATTTAGAACAAGGTTTCGAGAAATGTAACGCAAAAAACTGCTAAGCGAGCTCAATAATTTATGATTATCTAAAGCCTAAAAGCATCAAAGCAATAAAAGCCATAAAACTAATGAGAAGCGCTGTCTATCTGATTCACCTCTTGAAAAACGTTACGTATCGATCATAGAAATAGGACAAAGAAAATACTCAGATCACTTTAAGTTTCTCCGTCACACATCTGGAACGAGTTGTACGAATCCCGCATACAAAATTATCGTATCCCCCTCCGTTTCCCTATTCTATAGGAGTAGTTTACTGCACATGCTTGAAGTGTTGGAGATGGAAACGGAATTGAATTATGCATGTGATATTTGTATATGTATGTTACATATATGCACACTACCTCTGCTCTGTATAAAACTACTTCTGAGCCTTACTATGGATGGATCTTCCTTAAATATTCTTTAAAACTAAAACGCATACCCTCCTGTTGGATTTATTGATTATCCTTGTCTTCACACGAGTGGGAATATAAAAGAAGAGACTTCTGTGAGTTTAAAAAGGTAATGCGATAAAAGGAATCCTAGATTTTCATTCCGGAATTTCCACAAACGCTAGTGGTTGACTGTTGACTCATCAGGTTGTGAATCTGGGTTCGCATCTTACACATCTGACTACCATGTATACATATATACCTATGCAATGCAATACCTTTACCTTTTTAGACAGGAAACGGGAACCCTTTGTATATGCATTATATAGTACCGGATTTGGCAGCGTAATATTTTTCTCGTCATAATTGACAAGATGTTATAAATTAAATAATCTCGACAAAAGCGAAAAACACCACGACTTATTAATCGATCGTCAGCATTTACTAAATTATCATGACTCACTTATATTTAACAAGAACCCACAATCAACGGAATCTGGGCTTTCAAATTAAAATAGAATATACATGTATATCTTAAATTAACTATAAAAAATAATGTTCTCGGTAATTTTTTGTTTTATATGCTCCAACAAAGTCTACCTATTTACGCTCACTCACAAGAGAATAAAAGAGAATAAACTGATGTCTGTTAAATATACAAATACAGTTAGTAATGAAAAACCCATAGGCATATGTCATTAGGACAAATATTTAAGCACAACATAAAACCGAACCAAAAAATTCTAAGCAGGCATAACAAAATGATGAGTACATCTTCGGTAATTTTTTGTTTTATATGCTCCAACAAAGTCTACCTATTTACGCTCACTCACAAGAGAATAAAAGAGAATAAACTGACGTCTGTTAAATATACAAATACAGTTAGTAATGAAAAACCCATAGGCATATGTATGTCATTAGGACAAATATTTAAGCACAACATAAAACCGAACCAAAAAATTCTAAGCAGGCATAACAAAATGATGAGTACATCCGAAATAAATTGTAAAACAGCACATCTATTTACGAAAAAACAAAAAATTACTGTACGTCATTAAAAGAACAAATGTTTCCGTCTGTTCTTCTACCCATCTTTCGTATTTTTCCTTAGTTGTTTCCTTCTTACAACAATAAATATAAGTTTGTTCATTACTTAGCACGTAAAATACCAAAGAGCGAGTAGTAGTGGTGTCTTCAAAGGAAAGCAAACAACAAAGTGCTACGAGTCATCTCATTTGTGATTGTAAATATGTATAAAAGCAAACTAACAACATGGAAAGTTCTGCTAACATGTAGCAACCAACTATAATTTTATGCTGCATAGTGCATCATCCATCTAGAACACCGGTTCAAGGCGTGCAAATTGAATCTCTCGGCCCCATCCATAAAAGACATTTCTAATTACTGCCAGATGAAGATGGACTACATGAAAGAAAAGAAAACTCGGATGGGCTGATGCTCATATAGACCAGCATCACCACTAAAATAACCACACAAAACGAGAGACACTTGTAGTAATGCAAAAATCGATTCACTGTCCATTTTCTCTCATAGAGTTAAGTAAAAGTGCAAAAGAAAGGGACTATTCCTCTTATCCATAAACCATATACTGTAAGTGTACGAAAGAATGTTCTTTACGCCCTTAAGCTGCGTTTACCAGCCAAACACTTTCACTTACATCTCTATATATGTAGTACATACAATAGCGCTTACTGTTACTGATGATGATGCCAGCCGACGCAATCTCGTTTTATTCGCACGACTGACTAGCACGAAGGGCCAGACCAAGCTAACAGGAAAATACTGGCTATTAAGTAAGCTATGCATGTTTGGTCCGAGTCATCATCATCCCTCGTCCAAATCTTATTCAGCTTGAAGCGCACCAAAGTGTGCTCTGAAGTGCCAGTGGAATAATATAATGTTTGGATACATTTCCATTATGTTCCTACTTTAAGACGCAACATTAAACACTGTCTTCCTTTACTACTACTTTAGGCTCATCCATATCCATTTTATAAAGTATCCTGTTTTTGTAGGCAGATAAAAAACGGACAAACACGTTTTTGTAACAGAACACACAAGAAGGAAAGCAACAACCCCTTCTCCTATTTACTCTAAGAGATGAGGCAGTATCCTCCTGAGTGAAACCTTTCGGCGAGAGGGGAAAAAGGATAACCTCACTTTTTTCATCATTTTCCCTCATATAATTTCCCAACTCTATGAGAAAAAATCTGTTTTGTGTGCTTGTGCCTTTGTGTTTCTCCTTTTGGCTTTTACTGAAATAACCTCGCCATATTACAACTCTGCGAAAAAAAAATCTAGAAAAACCCAAGAATAAACGGTTGGTTATGCAAGCCTGAACTAAAAGGAAGAAGGCGCATCATATAAACAACAAAATAAATAGTTTCCTTCCTCCATTTTATCATCACCACTTACGTTTTCCTTGGTAAAAATTCCCATTATCCACGTCTGCATTACAGTTAATCTCTACTTTCTTCTACGAAAGCATACAAAAACTACAATGCAAAGAAAAAACTCTTAATAAAAACTTCAGCTACATATAAAATCATAAAAAGGATAATATCGCGTTCCAGTTTTTTTTCTCGCCAAGCTGTTGTTGATGAGGTGTGAACAGAGAGCAATCTTGAGGAAAACATGTTGCATACTCTACTCATACATACATACATACCTACATACAGCATCGCAGGCGTAATACTATATCGCTTTTGTCACGATGCATATTACTTTCCATTTATTTCCCTGTCTAACTTGCTGTCTCTCTTCAAAATAAAAGTAATATCGAGAGTTAAATTATGAATAGTAGCTGGTAGTGTGAATTCAAAAACGTAGTCTTCTCAAACTGTGGTTAGTGAAGTAGTCATATATATCATTCAAGATTAATTTAATGTTTGGTGACATGCATATTATCTATTAAATAAGTAGAAAAGAATAAGAGCCTGGCAAAGCCGGGTCTCCAAGCCTCGAAAAATCGAGGTATTCAGCTCACTTCGATCTCAAGATGTTTGCGGCCCCAGGTCTTGCCTCGCTGGGAGCAGGCTCGCATGGTTCAGTTACACTGCATGTACAAAAATCGTTTCGTAAGTCAAATTTGTTTTTTCAAAAACCATTGATTGTATTTCTCTACAATATTTCCCAATCCGCTCTGCTAAAAAACTACAACTTTCCCTGAATTTCATTACTAGGTTTTACTCTGATCTAGATTATTTTGTATTTCCTGTCTACATTCCTAATGTAAAGACAAACATACACTTATACACTCAACTAACCTTTTCATACAGCTCATGTATGTATAACCCAGCGAGCTACATTAAAACTAGAGCAAACATTCAAGAGTTTTTAAATACAAGCTTGTGTGGTCATTAGAAGGGTTCCCCCGTTTGTTTTGATGCCCCTTTGTCTGTTGTTACATTAGCGACCAAAGTCTGGTGTTCACCTTTTT